>BQNB010025440.1:37825-59637 GCA_026074375.1 Tanacetum coccineum
AAAATTTTCTAAAAAAGAAAAATATTTTTTTGATAATTTTTGTATTTTTTATGAATTTTTTAAACTTTTAACGAAATTAAATTATAAAAAATGCTAAACGACTTTGAAAAATTCTGAAAATTTTACTAAAAATACTTTACACTATGATGAACCTACGAAAAATAAGAAACAAAAAATTTGCTTATTAATAAGCCCGTAATAAGCTATAAACAGCTTATAGGCTTATAAGCCAAAAACACCCTTAAATACCACAGCCCTTGGGACTATAACGAAAAAGTCCCAAGGGCGCAGCGGTATGTGTGTGTACAAAAGAGAGGTGTACGAGGGTTGAGACCCGGGTTCGAGTCTTGCTCACCCGGGTAACCCCTTGTCTCCTTTTTTTTTTTGGAAAAACTTTGTAAAACAAAGTTGTTAAGCTCGTGGGGCTTAACAACTTTCTCAACTACAACTTTTTTTGAAAAGCTATAAATAAGCTGAAAAACAGCTTTTAAAACGACAGTTTGCTAAAAATAAGCTTAAGGCTAAAACTAACTAAGGCTTTTTGGACATTGTGGTCATTTAAGCTAACTTGGACTAAAAAGCTAAAAGGGTTGTCTAAACCTAACCTAGATAAGCTCTAAAAAGCTAAATTCTACAAACTAAATAAGCTAAAAAAGAGCTTATGATGACAGAAGGCCAAAATAGCTTAAAAGGCAAAAATGCTTAAGTCTTTGGACTTTATGGACAAATAAGCTGAAATTAAAGAGAATAAGCTTAAGAGGGACCTAACTTATCCTAACTAAGCACTATGAGCTAAATGGGGCTTATGAAATAAGCTGAATAAGCCAAGAATGGAAACAAGCCATTTCTACACTAGGCCTAATCAAAAACAGTGAAAGGGCTAATTTGAGCTTAAAAATAAGCTATCAAATAAGCTTTTTAAGGACTGAAACTACGAGGGCTTATTAAGGAGCTTATGGGCTCTCAGAATAAGCCAAAGGATAAGGCTTGAGTACACTAAAAAGCTAAACAAAAGGGCTTAAAAATCACCCCCTAGCACCAGGGGAGATTAATGCTAAAACAAGGGCTTATTTGACAGCTTTTTAAAAGCTGTCAAATAAGCTCAAAATTAAAAGGTAAGTTAAAACAGCTAAAGTACACTAGCAAATGGATTTGTGCACAAATTTTTAGCTTCTAAAACACTTATAAACCTGCTGAATTTTTAGAGTGAAAAAGGGCTTTTGCTTTTTTAAAAACTGACACTTAAGTCTTGGCTGTTTTTGACTCAAAAAGTCAAGTGACACAAAGGCTTGTGACAGCTTGTTTTAAACACACAAAACACTCTTTTTTGACTTTAAACACACAAAACACTCTTAAAATCCACAGTTTCAAGGGCAACTTAAAAAAACTTTGAAAAACAATTTTCAAACTTAAAAACTCTTAAAAACAGACTTAGATTAGCTTAAAACTTAAGCTAAATCTAACCAACTTGACCACAACCCATTCAAAAACTTGTTTGACCCGTTTTTAGTGTTAACCCAAACACTCCCTTAATTTTGAAAAACGATTTTAAAACCTATAAAAACTAAGTTAAACTGAAATTTTAAAAGACTAATAATACTTAAGCTAAATTAAACAATAAAAAGGTAAAAAGCAGAACTAATAAGCACTTTTGAAATGGATAATAAGCTAGGACAGAATAAGCCTTTTTTGACAGTTTTTGATCAAATTGCATGAGGATCAAAGAAAATTAACTACAAAGCATACTTAAGCATTAATGAGTACAAATAAGCAAAAAGACATAAATAAGCTGAAATAAGCTAATAAGCTATGCTACAGTAACAAGAGACTTAAAACTTACCAAAGTCCAAATGCATAGGTGCTTAAAACTAATCCTAAACACCCCTAAGTCCTTAGTGATTCTGAACATACTTAAACCCAAGGTTTCTTCCAGGTTTAAACCTTCTTCATAGCTTGAAACTTTATAAATAAATAGCTTATGTAGAGACAAAATTTTAAAAGAGAACTTAACAGTTTTTCATTAAACTTTCAAAAGAAGTACACGGCTTTTTGACAGCATTTAAATTACAAATGATGAAAAATTACATGAAACTTTTAAAAACATAAAACTTAAAACTATATAAAAAGAAACTAGATATCTTGGCACTTCTGGTCTTCTTGCTTTTATAGGCAGAACTCTGTTCTTGTTGTGTTACTTGTGAGAGGGGAAAGAAAGTTTTAATCTTAGCCCTTCAATTTCATCAAAAATCAATCATCATAGCCGTTGGATTAGTCATGGAGAAGTGTGGGATTGCCAAATGGGATTAGGGGTTTAGTGGAGGGGAGGTGAAGGGTTTATCCATGGTGGAATTGGGGTTATGGGATAAAAGGGAGGAAGATGACCCGTGAGTTGTGTTGGGGGAAAAAGGGCGGGAAAACTGGTTATAAAAAAGGTTATGGGTGACAGGGTGAAAGTCTGCCCATTTGGCAAAAATGGCCCCTCAAGGTTATAGGGTATGTTGCACCACTCGTCCTTGGTTATAAATGGGTTTGAGGGTTTGGCAAGAAAGCCCCCTCAACTCAAATAAGGTTCTTGCAAAGTCGGTCCTTGTGTAATACAAGTATGGGGACTTGGCAGTTTTGCCCCCCCACTTGTTACTTCAAGTAATTTGCAAAATCAGCCCTTGTCTTTTTCCTTTGTAAATATAACTTAGGGAATTGGCAATTTCAGTCCCTATAGTTATATTTTTTTCTTCTTTGACTTTCTTTTGACTTGATTGACTTTTCGGCTTCGATTTGGCTTTGTCTTTCACAGTCTTTTCCATTCCATGTTCGGTTTTGTCGTTTTGGCTTCGTTTTTCGTCCTTTTCTTAGATATCCGTTCCTGCACAACACAATTAGCAAAACAAGCATATATTTGGCATTTTAAGTCCGTTTTTGGTTATTTTAGCTCGTTTTTAAAGGTAAAAGGTATGTGTAATTAAGCACATACCAACGGTAAATTTTGCAAATTTTGCGGTACATAATTTTACTTAAGGAAAAGGAGAAATCTGAATTTTACGGAGTGTCACACTTGGCTACCTCTTCGGTATGCAGCCGTGATAGATTTATACGTCAAACTCTTACCTGAGCCAACAGCATTAAAAAAATGATGACAACTTATTTTGTTTGGGTGTTCGGATCGTTTGAGGCTGATTACTTTGGTTCAATATCTGTCGGGCAAACAATTAATGTTAGAGGCCCAAATGAAGCATTGTCGTATTGATCGTCATTGCATTGTCGGTCGCCGAAGCTTGATTTCCTGGAAAGTATGTGATGCTACGTTTTATGGCGGAAGTGATGCTTCGAGTACAATGGGTATGTTATTGGTTTCTGAGTAAATATTGTAAAAATATGACTTTTAAAGATAATGATGTTTTTAAATAAAGGGCGTGGGAAATGACGCCGTTTTGCACAACTTGCTGCAGTACCCGATATTTGCGCTAACTTTGGCCCGATGGTGTTGATCCAGATCCAGTGACCCAACCTTCTATCTTTTATATATGGTTCTTCCTCCATCTTTATTGTCCCGGATTCATCATCCACTCCTCCATCTTTATTGTTTCAGATTCATCCACTCCGTGGGCGTATCAGTAGTTGTTCATCTTCTGCACCATGAATCAGTGTTGTATAGCTGAGTTATCAGGTTTCCCTTTTACCTTCTGATATCTTATGGTTTTTGGTGGCTCGGAAATCAAGTTTCATACCATGTAAATTAGGTACGTTTTGTACTCTTTTTTTAATGATATGGATTAGTTCTATGTTTTTTATTGTTGGCTAAATAATCTGTATAAAAAATTAGGGGTTTTGATTTTTGTGGTTTTTGTTAAATTGCTTGAGCTATCGTTAGTCTCTATTCGTTCTAGGTTTTTTGATTGTTGCATATATAATCTATTCATTTTATGCAATATGTTTTTTGTTGATTTTAGATGCGTAAGGTGAATGGTTTGAAGTTATATCTTATTTCGTTGTTTATTTGTTCAGGGATGATGACAAACCCATCGAAATGAAATGACGTCGTTTGCTACCTCAAATGACCCGGGTTACAGTTGTAACCACGAATGATGTTTCATTTTGCTTCTATATTTATAGCCATGAGCCTTATACTTCATTTGGTCATCGAAATGGCGTCGTTTCGATGTGCCATCCTCCGGTTTATTTTTTGGGCCAACATTCTTGGCCAGCTGATTCAGTCACAATCGATTGAAGTATGTTGCAGCAATCGTATCTGGGCGAAGTAACTTGATCTCTGTTATGGTTGAATGTTGACTGCATTTTACTTGGCTGTGATGATCTTTCGACTATGTCATGTTGGCGCGCATAGTGGAAGGATGGCAGAATGCAAGAATTGCTCACTACAGCAACCTCCACTAGCGCAGCCACCACATCGATAAATCTGAGCCAAATCTTTTAACCTAAACCTCTTGGTTTCATGCTTAAGGTAAGAGTTTGAAAACTGCTTATCAGCTTCCTACCGCTGCTATTACGTGCTATTTCGCCAATGACGCCTCCAGTTACATATGCACTATGGCCACGATCAGGTAGTTTTTCTCTGCATTTAGATCTATTATTGCTTTTTTTTCCTTTACATGGTTGCAGCAACCTGACACAATTACTTAAGTGTCTATCAACGTATTTGAATTTTGTTAATGACCAAACCAAGTTGTTTGACCTTCAAATCTATAAAATGATTTCCAGGTACCAAATGTCATACTCCCACTCGCGTGGATGCAAATTGTTCTCGATTCTAAGAAGAACATTCCGTCCAAAGAAATGGGTTAATTCTAGCAGCTGCGAATTAATAGAAAATTCGATGCGACCTGTGGAACAATTTCAGATCTATTACATTTCGGCCTGGCCCAAGTACTGTTTTGACCTTTATCTAATTTCTTTTTTCCCCCTTCACCGTTCCATATCCGTATAGAAACCACTACAACGATTGATATCTACCACACGCAGCGTTTGCTCCGTCTTAGTTCATCAAGTTACTCCGTTGGCGTATTAGGTTCCTCCATTATACGTTGGGCTTCAATCTCCTTTCTTGATAGTATTACTCCACCGTTGGCGAATGTAAACGAATGTGCAAGGATAATTGTAAATGAAATTGGCAATTCAACATGTAACATTATTTTTTGTCAGTTATTTTTTGCCCTCAATCTCCTTTCTTGATAGTATTACTCCACCGTTGGCGAATGTAAACGAATGTGCAAGGATAATTGTAAATGAAATTGGCAATTCAACATGTAACATTATTTTTTGTCAGTTATTTTTTGCCCTCAACATCGACAATTAATATTAACGTACCGGTTCCATTTCAATGTACACAAGAATTGTGCTACTCACCCATATTTATTGCATAGATTTTGATATTCTTTATATGTCTATATACTTTTATTGTACACATATAGTTTCATTAATGACATTTGTTTTTGGTTCAGGCATGACCGCATGACCAATTCCGTACCTACTAAAGGACAACCATTATATTTCCACAGCCCTCAGCAAGTTTAATTGAAAGAAAGAAATGTTCGATTCACTGGATTGCGTACAAAAGCCTTTTGCAAAAGTAAAAACCCTGTCGAATAAACATGTATTACAGCACAACACATGTATGTATTTTGTACATCTTCATTATGCATATGCATTTGTCTACACTATTTGTCCCTAGTACACTTGGTAATATCAATTGTTGCAGTTACTTTAAGATCCAATGTTTATGAGCAAAAAATCAATCTACAAAGCATCTCTATGCACAAGACCCAAAGCTTTCTTCTCAGCGTCGCCATATACCACAGAAGTTTGTGAGCAAATCCATTTGTGGTCAGCAACACAAAGTCCAAACCAATAATAAACAGAAATACACACTTCAAAAAGAGTATGATGAGAGATTGGATAATAACAATGCTCAGGTTACATCGCAAGCAACTGTTGTACCACGTAAGTCTCATTTTCATAATTGTGACAAATCACTTGCCAAATGTATGTATGCAGAAACATCAAATGACAGTAAGATATTCTCAACACTTTCTTATTCAAAGGATTGATACGCATCCTCTACTAAGGAAAAAAAATAATAATAACGCCCCCGCAGCAGCGGGCGGGCAACCATGCTTGTTGTGCATTTTTTGCCTTTAGAAGAACGACAATGGTGAAAGGTCAAACTTATAAATATCTACATTCGACAATGGTGAATTGGACAATCTACAATGGTTCAAAAACCGCATTTTCCACTGCCATAAAAGATACAGACCGGCTTGACCCGGACACAATTCAAGTGCAACACAGTAAATGGATTTTCGACAACGTTTAATGGTTCAAAATTGGTCCGGACCATTTTTGCGTAGGAAAATCTACATGGATTTGACTTGATCAGAACACATTTCCAGCCTTGTAACAAAAGAACCATATACTTCATCATTAGTGAATTGGTACGTATGACGTTGGAAAACGAATAATGGTTCAAAAAACCGCATTCTCCACTGCCAAAAAAGTATACAATCAGCTTGACCTGGACGCAATTCAAGTGCAGCACTGCAAATGAAAGGACCAATTTCGGTATCAAAATCTATGTGGATTAGACTTGCTGCAAATGAACCACATTTGTAGCCCACATTTTTGCAAGAAAATAAACCTCAATGAACAAAATATCACTTCAAGAAAACAAGCAAAGATACAATATGTCACTTTAAGATTGCCAACATTGTTCCGCACCACAAAACCAAAACTAAACTATGTTCACATGTTTTCATTTGTAGATGCGACAGTCGCAAAGACTTGTAAGTTTGTCAAGTTATTACTTATATGTGAAGTCAAAATGCGAAAAAAAGAAGAAAAAGAAACATCGATAGCAGAATTTGCCACTTACCACAGTTTAAAGAAATCCTCAAATCATCCTATTATTTTCTGTTAGTTTCTGTAAAACTTCCTTTACAAACCCGTGTTAATAGTGAAAGAAACGAACATTTTCTTCATTACGTGGAAGAGGGTTTGCCGTCTTGGAGAGAGATATCACGGTTTCAAAAGCACCCACCAACGCCTTCACCTTACTCTTCCTGCTTTCAGCGAGCTTACTCGTTGTTTCTTCAATGATGTTATTCAACAACCCGTGAGCATCTTTCTTTTCCTGCTCACCTTGATGCTTCAAAACAATACTCTTACGGCCATTTTTAGAATCGTTATTCTCAGACTCAATGTCAAGAACCTTTCCCCTTCTGAACTTCAACTTTACCCCCTTATCATCTTTGTCTTCGGAAATTACCCCTCTGCCCTTTCTTCAGACGTTGTCCTGAACCCCTGCAGTAGTTTCCATTTCATCATTCTGTGCAGCAGCAACCTCTTTCTCATTTTCGGACTCTTCTGAAACTTCTTTGTCCGAAGAAGCATGGGAGCTCTCAATAACCGTGGGCATTATGGTTGAGTTCTCAGGTAGTTCTTCATCTGGAATAAGTTCAGATCTTTCATTAACTGTATACGTAATCAACGACTCTCCTTCTCCAATATCTTTGCATGAAAAAGGCTCAGATTCATTGCAAGCCGGAGGGTCTTTCAATTCCATTGATGGATAAATAAAGTCAAACTTTATACTTTCAATATAGACCTCGGATTCAGCCTCGCCATCTTGCAAAGCTTGTGTCTGGACCTTGTCAGAACTGTTTCGCTGGGCTCAGATTTTGCCATTCCGGTTTTGATCCTTTAAAGGCCCCACCTTTTTAGCACTTTCTAGATTTGTCGCCTTCAAAACTCTCACTCTACTAACAGTAGCTTTTTTGGGACTGAGAATACAGGTGAGGTAGCCTTGGGAATAAGAATTTCTAGCATGACGTTTAGGTGTCGCCTCATAGCCTTATTAACAGTTCAATCCCCTTTCTTTTTAATTCCAGCATACGACCTGCTGAAACACATCACGGTTCCACCGTCACTGACATGAGGTTTAACTGTGTCGTTTCTTTTTTCCTATTGGAACTACGTCCTTTAGACAACTTTCTCTTTATACGAAACCGTTGTTTCCTTTGAACTTTATCGAATAAGCAACTTTACATGTTCATGGCGCTTACCATACTTACAGATATCATGACAGGAACCGGTGGAAGCTCTGAGATAATTAGGAACGCTGTTAACCTCTTCTCCGCTACTCTTCCCAGAAGTTTTTATACCAATAGAGATTCGTCTATTTTTGCCGCCAGCAGAACCACTGGACTTCACTCTCGGGGTTTCTTCACTTAGAGTATTCATCTAAAACCTTATCGAAACTATAGACCTGAGAACAAACAACGCCATTTTCGTTAGTTTGATACATATAACTATAAATCACTCTAATATGCTCAACTCACGTATTAGCTAACAAATTACTTGGGCCGTTGATATCCGAGGAAACCAAAAACTTAATAATAAAGCAAACGAACATTAAAAATCACAACGCTTAACAAAATTTGATCACATATTAATACCTTTATTTTCTGAACTGGTTTTAGGAATTAAAAGTGTAGTAACAAAGCTAATGAAGGGGTCGTATAAATAATGTTCGTGGGTTTGAGTTAATGAAGGAATTACGAGTATTTATTTATGGGTTTTGTTTTGTTACTTGGTGTGTTTATTTTCTACGTGTGACAAGATTATTTAGAGAGATGACTAGGAAGGGGCTGGGAAATGAAGATTTCTTAACCGCATAGGATTATTTTCTGGGAGACCTCGTCCCCCGACAAACCTCGAACCACAAAAAAAAACCAAATTAGACACGGGAAGCTCCCAAATGGCGTACTAGACGAGGAAGTAAAAAGACTTAGCAATAATGGAGTGTAAGGAATTGGAATTTCTGATGCGGATCTTTAACGGCCGAACAACATACGAAGTAAAAGAACAATTTTATCGATAGAACTGTTGGAATTAGTAGACATTAAGATCATATTAACTATTAATAAATACGAGCACGCAGCGGAAGACTAGCACGTAAGATCATTCACATAGTCATACAAATTAACATAATAATAATAAAAGAAAAGCGTACCTTTTAGCAAATCTTGAATTAATAAATCAAGAACAATATAAGATCAAAGTATGATCTCTCTTTGGATTCGTACACACGTTTGTTAGCGATTCAATTAGAATGCTAGTTCTTTTATAAACAATAAGCAAAACAACTTACTCTAAGTTGATTAATCAAATCGGTTTTCCCACTTGGTTGGGTGTAGCCGATTGACTCAACGAGAGAGAGGGGGAAGAGAAAAGAAGTTTTGCTTTTAGGGTTTCACCAAAAGATATATCAAAACAATGAGCCTTGATTTGTTTATATAGGCATAAGCAATTTGTTATAAGGAAACAAATTCCCACCTCCTCTTTGTGAGGTATAACTGGCCCAAACACAAGCCCACAACCCAAGCCAAAATTTTCCTTTTCTCATTATTTAACATTAAGTCCTTTATGTTAACATTTAACGACCGTTAAATAAATTCTGTTAAGTAACTAATTAATTAACGACCGTTATCTTATTATTTACACAACTAATATAAATTAATTAATTATATATATTGAATCCAAACGCTATCGTGTGCGTCTCCAAAGGCCCGAGTCGCATTCCGAACATATATTATTTACGTGTATATTCTTTCAGCTCCCACTTGGACATGTAACATAATATAATAAGGATACTCTCGAGTGTAGTTTCCCAAAAAACATTTAAATGATTATTCATTTACAATCCCTTTGTTTCTCAAATGCCATGTTAAAATAGATATGGATCATAGTCATTTTATTTAAACAATTTTGTTTCTCGTGTTTCATAATTAAATCAAGATTACCAATCTAATCGGGACAAATCCAGACACACATCTGATTAATTAAGCGAGGGGCCCAGTAGCATTATTATTTCAATCCAGTTGAATAAACAAATTCTATCTTGATAAGTATCTTATCATATATTTCTGAATACTTATGAATATAGTCTTTATGTCTACCTTGTTACGGGTAGTTTTAGAAGTATATCAAAAAGTACCATCCACATACATAAAACTAACTTGCATCTCAAGTCTAAGGATTTAGTAACGTAAATCATTTACAAGTTTCACATGATGACGACGATCCATAAAGTGAGTGACTTTCATTGGAGAAGTCCGACATGCAAATCTATTGAATATCGTGTGAGATGGAGAACCGTTCTTTAAATATTCTACGAATATAACCAAACACTCAAATATGTCTTAATTCAATTATATTCCCATATAATTGATCGACATAGACTATTAAAATAATATTTTATTCATGGATTAAACATGCAAAAATAGGACCAATAATTATAATGAAAACGAATCATATCAAATACTTCAATTCCTAAAATAACATTGTTTGACAATATCCTTTATCCAAATACTAAAATACAGATTACATGAAACTACTAGCAGGACGAAGACCCATGCTTCTAGCATGTCGAGTAAGCTTAGGACCGGCTAAGGCTTTTGTAAACGGATCAGCTAGATTTTCATCTGTATGAACTTTAACAATATCAATTTCGCCAGTTTTAATGCACTCACGAACATAATGATATTTTCTTTGAAAGTGTCTGGCGCCTTTCTGAATTCCTGATTCTTTGGCTATGATAATTGCAGCAGAATTGTCACAATTCATCTTTATCGGATAGTCATTTGAAGGAACTACGCCAAGTTCATCAATAAACTTCCTTATCCAAACAGCTTCTTTTGCAGCTTCAGAAGCAGCTATATATTCAGCTTCTATGGCATGTTGTGCAATAGTACTTTGTTTGGAGCTTTTCTATACAACTGTGCCCCCATTCAAAATGAAGACATACCCAGTTTGAGATTTTGTGTCATCTCTATCGGTCTCGAATCCAGCATCACAATAACATTTAACTTGCAGTTCTGCTTCAGGATTACCACCATACACCAAAAACGTGTCTTTAGTATTTCTTAAATACTTAAGAATATTTTTCACACCAGTCCAGTGAGCTTCACCAGGATTCTGTTGAAATCGGCTTGTGATGTTTTGCGCGAACGCCACATCAGGTCTTGTGCACCTCACAGCATACATAATGGATCCTACCGTCGAAGCATAAGGAACATTTTTCATACGCTTTATCTCTGCAAATGTTGTAGCACATTGAGATTTATTTAAATGAAGATCAACTTGCATTGGAATGGAACCACGTTTTGAATTATCCAATCTATATCTCTTAAGGATCTTGTCAAGATAAGCATTTTGACTTAATCCAATCAACCGCCTTGATCTATCTCTATAGATTTTTTATTCCAAGAATAAACACCGCTTCTCCTAAATCTTTCATAGAAAAACACTTACCAAGATAGTCCTTAACTTCTTGAAGACTTGGTATATGATTTCCCATTAATATTATGTCATCAACATATAAGATTAGGAAAATAACGTTACTCCCACTAGCCTTTTGATATACACATGGCTCATCAAGATTTTGATGAAAACCAAACTTTTTGATTTCTTCATCAAATCTCTTATTCCAGCTCCTAGATGCTTGCTTAAGTCCATAAATGGATCTTTGAAGCTTACATACTTTACTAGGATAATTAAGATCAATAAAATCTTCAGGTTGTTCCATATAGATTTCTTCTTCTAAGAAACCATTCAAGAACGCGATTTTAACGTCCATTTGCCAAATCTCATAGTCATAGTACGCCGCTATAGCTATGAGAATTCTAATAGCTCTTATGTCGGCAACAGGTGAAAATGTTTCCTCATAGTCAACACCATAAGTTTGAGTGAAACCCTTTGCAACAAGTCGAGCTTTATAAATGTATACCTTGCCATCCATATCTGTCTTCTTCTTGTAGATCCACTTACTTTTAACAACTTTTGCATTTGGTGGAAGCACTACAAGTTTCCAGACTTTATTATCATTCATGGATTGCATTTCCTCGTTCATAGCAACAAGCCACTTTTCGAATTCAGGGTCCGATAAAGCTGCTTTATAATTAGCAGGTTCATTAAGATCCCCTAAACTGTGCTCTTCAACTTCAATATTGAAGGACAGTCGATCTGGATCGATCTCTACATTTAGACACAATCGATTAGGAGCTTTATGTGTCCTTACAGATCTACGAACGGGAACAACATCCTCTTCTTGAGAGACAATCGGGGCAAGACTTTCTTCCTCAATAGGATGTTCGCTAGTGTTTTCAGAAGGTAAAATATCTTCATCATCTAATTCTACGTTTCTCCCACTCTCTTTTTGAAGTATGAAATCCTTTTCCAAGAAATCTGCATACCTCTCAACAACTATTTTGTTTTCAGGTGGGTAGTAGAAATAGTAACCCATAGTTTCCTTAGGGTATCCTACGAAGATACACTTAACAGATCTTTGTTGAAGTTTATCAGGCGTGTGACGTTTCACATGTGCCTCACATCCCCAGACCTTTAAGTAAGACAAGTTAGGAACTTTTCCATGCCATAGTTCATACGGAGTCTTGTCTACCTTCTTGGTTGGAACCATATTGAGAATGCGTGCAGCAGACTCTAGAGCATAATCCCAAAAGGATAACGGCAAAGTTGTAAGACTCATCATTGATCGAACCATATTTAACAAGGTACGATTACGCCTCTCAGACACACCATTATGTTGTGGCGTGTAAGGAGGTGTAAGCTGTTGAACAATTCCATAAGCCTTTAGATAGTCTTTAAATTCTTGACTAATATATTCACCACCACGATCTGATCGTATGGCCTTAATAGTCTTTCCGAGTTGATTTTCAACTTCATTCTTGAATACCTTAAATGTTTCAAAGACTTCATGTTTATGCTTAAGTAAATAAACATAACCATAACGACTATAATCATCAGTAAAGGTAATGAAGTAACTAGCACCTTTCTTTGACACATGTCTAAGTGGACCACAAACATCAGTATGAATTAATCCAAGTACATCTTTAACTTTCTCAGTTTTATGTGAAAAAGGTTTTCTTGTCATCTTACCAGATATACAGGATACGCATTGATCAAACGGTTCATTATCCGTAGGTTTTAAAAGTCCATCATGTTGCAACTTTTCAATACGTTTCTTGTTTATATGTGCAAGACGACAATGCCAAAGATAAGAAGAATCCAAATTAGGTTTGGTTCTCTTATTGCTAATAGAATACATTGAATTAACGATTGGTAAAGTAGAATCACGCATATCAATTTCATAAATACCATTAACAGTAATAGCATTAAAATAAATCATATTATTCATTGAAACTGATAATCCGAAATCCGTAAAACATTGGGTAAAACCCTTATTAACCAAACGAGAAACTGAAACAACACCCCTAGTAATAGAAGGTGCATAATGACAATTGTCTAAAACAATAATTAAACCATTTGGTAAAACTAAGTCAAAACTTCCAATAGCTTCCACTTCCGCGCGCACACCATTGCCCACGTACAAGTAGAGACTACCACGCTTCAGCTTCTTTGCTCCTCTAAGTCCCTGTTTTGTGTTACAAATGTGAGTACCACAACCAGTGTCATACACCCAGGAATTTTTAGGAAATGCAAATAATTCAATAGTATAAATACCTGAAGAAGTGGATGCAACATTTTGACCTCCAGTTTTCTTCTTTTTCATCAACTCAGCTAGATACAAAGGACAGTTCCTTTTCCAATGTCCTTCCTCTTTGCAGTGGTGACATTGTCCATCTTTTGCCGGACGCTCTTTCTTGTAAGGTTGAGGCTTTTTGGGTTTAGTAGGATAAGAGTTTTTAAGACCCTTACCTTTCTCTTTCCCTTTAGCCTTACCTTGCGGTTTATTCTTCTGGACTCTACCACTTTGAATCGCCATCACATGTGGTGTAGAGGAAGCACCAACAATTTGCTGCTTGTTCCTCTTAATGCTTTTCTCAAATTCAATAAGCAATGAATGCACTTCACTTATTGTCTTCTCCATTGATTGCATATTGTAATTTTGCACAAAAGCTTGAAATTCACTTGAAAGTGAATTCAAGATAAAACTGATAGACACTTTATCAGGAAAAGCATAGTTGAGTGTAGCCAATTGATCCAGATAGCTTTTCATCAATAGAACATGATCGCTAACGGATTGTCCTTCAGCCTGCTTACATGAATGGAACATGTTCACCAACTCTTGGAGTTCAACACCCGGAGGTTTTCCATACATCTTTTGGAGCTCAGTAATCATCTCTTGAGGAGATTTGTTTTCAAATTGCTGATAGAGTTTTGGAGACATAGTTCCAAGCATCAAACAAGCAACTTCATTGTGACGATCAAAAAGAGCATTCCAATCAGCAAGAGCTTGATTATCAGCACTTGCGGCAGGTGCAGGTGGCAAGGGTGTTTCAAAAACATCCTGTAATTTTTCAGTACGCACAACAAGTTTGAGCGCACGCAACCACTCATTAAAATTTGGTCCAGTAAGTTGATGCTTCTCAAGCATTGACCTGAAAGCCGAACTGTTTGTTTTGGTTTGGGCATTGTTGAGTGCCATCTACAAATAAACAAAAGTTCACATTAGTATTTTCGATAATACTTTCTTTAAAGAAAATTAAATACCCATGCTTATAAAATAAAGCATTAATTTTCGATAAAGCTAGGATCCACCTTGACATAACCACCACCGCATCAGTTGATCTGCTAGTGATGATGATTATTCAAAGGGTAATTAACGTTTAATAATTGCATCATCTTAACTCCTACATTATGGGATCTATTTATGTACATCATTGTGAAACATTCAAACGTGACAAGTGAGCATGTTTATCCCATCATATGCCACGAGTTAAGGTCTCACCTATCTTAACTTGATTAAGTCGGTCCAACAAAAACTATGATTATATAGCACTTAACGTCTCACTAATAAGTGTATTATATCACATTGGGTTACAAAACCATGAATAGGTCTCACTAATCATGGAAGAGTAAGTGCAAGTGTTTTTCTAGTTGGATGGCAAAAAGACTTGGTTTGAAAGGGTATAGATTTTTTTTATCGTGTCAAACCATGTACAAAGAGCATGCAACATCTTTGTATCATGACTTTTATAAAACTATAATTTATAAAAACACCTTATGGACTATAAATTGCTAGTATAATCATGGAAGATTTTATATCGGATGTAAGCCGAATCTACTTTTGACTTTTTGCATTATATAATCCATAATAAATCTAATTTCGATAATCATTAGTCATGTTTATATTTGTTTTTTGAAAAACCCTTTGCTTTGATGTATAATACATAACAATTTATCAAAAGCAAACAAATAAACATAAACAACTTAAAACATATATCTGATTAACACATTAATCACACACCACATGCATAACCAATTGATAATAACCTAAAATCTATGTGATTTAAATTAAAAACACATAGCATAAAATTGTCAAAACAATTTAAATTTTACTTCAGGCCACGTTAGAGTGTAGCTAGAGTCTTCTCGAGCCTTAGCTCAAAACTACATAGTTGTAGATCTACAAGTCGTGGACCACCCCACAAAAATTTCAAATTTTTTCGATATCGGATGAATTTATTAAGATTTTTTTACTAACAGGTGTCATAACACTCACGAAAAACGTAAAATTAAACTAATACACATCAAGATCCGATTTTTATCATCAATTATGCATGTTTAACACTTAACAATTATTATACATTCATATATCATATATCACATGTCATCATCCATGGTAAACTTGCAAGATTCACCATGGATCTCATCAAATTAACATTTAATAAAGCGAGAAGATTCATATTAACAATTAATCTACGATATCCATACTAAAGACTGTAATTGTTGGTACCCTTAACTGAATGTCTAATGTTTATTTGTTTCAAAATAAAACCTAAAAGGCCTAATAATACACCTCATATCATAATTGTTTTCCTATGAGTGACGTGGGTACTGTTTGTTGCTACTTGTCCGAGTTGAACATAGTGATTATTAAAGGTGGGGAGGAATTGAGATCATGGGTTGATGCAGGTTAATTCAAATAGTGTTATTGGAACTTATTTGTCTGAGTTGTAGTGGATCCCTAATATTAGTTTCGCATACCTGGTTCTATCCACTTCATGGTTAGATAATACTGGTTTAACATTTTCAAGTATAGTGTAGGAGTTGTTAAGTACTAATGTATAATTATGCTATAAAGAACGTTTGCGTACCAAAAGCGTTGACTCCTCTTGTAAGGATCATACGATTGATATGGGGCTTTTACTATTATGTATTCCATTTGGTATTTTGTTCTGATAATCTGTACAAAAGAATCAGTAGTCTCAAATACTGTCTTATTTGCAGGTTTCATTTTTCAGTGACGAGGAAGAGACAACGAGCAGACCTAAAGCAGACGCTCTTTTTATTCCTAGGGAGAATCTAAGCGCTTTGGTTATTCGCCCTTTGGAAACATGGCCTGGAAACGCATCCGCTGAGAAACCAAAAGGTGTTTCCTCTCCTGCACAAACTAATGGTAAATATGTTTTATCAGCATTACATCTTTGAGACATCGTTATATTGACTACCTAGATATTTGTTAAAGTGGAATATTATTACCAGTTACAGTATATGAATCTTATGTGTGATTACCTTTGCTAATAAATTTGACATCCATTTTTTTGTATTAAGGTGAATACACAGAGTTTGCCTCTACAAGTCATCAAAATGGCCGTCATACAGATAATGGCAACGGTAAGATCATTTCTTTTTTTCTTTTATGGCATCTACAAATACCAATTAAGAAATGATTTATCCTCCTAATTACATGGTCACTACACATGGTAAAATCAGTGAATGGACTAGAAAATTAAAGAGAATCGGAGGATGGATTAGGAGGATATAGCATTACTCATTCCAAGTTTAGCGTTAATGCCTATGTCGTTCATTATTAAGCATCAGTTTCATAATAAACTAAGTTGCTTTGGTTATAATTAATTATGCTTATCGTTCCTGTAATATGTTTGATTCATGTAGGAAATCATTCAGAAAACGGCTTCAAGGAACAACCGAGTTTGATGACGTGAAGGGTATAAGAATGGCGACTATGAAGGAAGTGCCGCCTACTGCCTATGAAGTTGACGCCATGAAGA
Source organism: Tanacetum coccineum (assembly GCA_026074375.1). Taxonomy (NCBI): domain Eukaryota; kingdom Viridiplantae; phylum Streptophyta; class Magnoliopsida; order Asterales; family Asteraceae; genus Tanacetum; species Tanacetum coccineum. The sequence continues at coordinate 54,892 of BQNB010025440.1, forward strand.
AACATGGTATGCCATTTGCTTTATATCTGCATAGATTTAGCTTAAATATTAGGTAATCGAGATTGATCCCTTGAAAATTTGTTTCCCTTTATCTTCATATGCTGAAATCGGATGGTAAATGGTGCGTGGCTGTGTTTACGGTTATCAGTGATAGTTTGTGATTTTTCGATATTGATTAGACTCGATCAATGAATGAGAGTAAATATTGTTGAATGGGTACAAAGCTCAGCACTATTTGTATATGTTTCCATGTGGCTGTTCAATTGTTATATAATCTTGATTTCGTTGCTTTAAAAGGTACATGACCATCAAGAAGCAGGTACCTTATCTAGTATTATTGATCCACGGCTTGGGAACAGTTTCACAGCTGAAGGTATGGAAGAGTATATCCAGTTGATAGTTCGATGTGTTGAAGTTTCTAGTGAAAGAAGGCCAACAATGAGTTATATAGTAACGGAACTCGATCGAATACTTGAAAAAGAAATGAGCTTGACAACAATCATGGGGGAAGGTACCCCGGTTGTGACACTTGGAAGTCAACTATTCAGGGCTGCAAAATGAGCTCCCCATCCGCATTGGAAATTTATTTATTAATTTCATCTCCAAATTATTGTGTGTGCTTTGTGAAAATAACATTTATCTTTTCTTCTTCTTTTTTTATGTTTGGGAAGGAGATTCAGCTGTTTGATAAGTGTATAAAGAACAGCTGAATGGTTCTATTTTTTTCTTTCTCAATTTCTCATTACTTTTCTGTTGTTTACTCCAGAATGAACAACCTGAGTATTATTGATTTTGAATATAAGAAGGTTGCGATTGGCGTGTGATATTGTACATGATATGATCCTTGTTTATCATTAACAGCTGCTGTTTGGTACTTGTGAATGTTTTTCTACAGCTGGATTTCTCAAAGAGTGAAGATTCCAGATCTTTAGTACATTATTGATTGCGGATACTATAGGGCTGGGAGGACATGAGACCGTGGTAAATGTTAGCTTTACCCATAATGATTGTTAGAAATAACAGAACATTTTAGTATTGCTTTTTAGACTATGCAAGTGTTATCTTTACTCCATTATGCTTATTTGGCTACATGATTTTACAAAAGCCGAACACGAGGGGCAGCTGACTGTCTCTACTCTGTTACGTTGGTGGGCTGAAGACTATCAATCACTACTACAGGACTACCGCTGCTAATAGTTTCATTCTGGTACCATCAACTCCCTTTATATATCTTTTATATGATGTGTTTTTGTTTAGAATTAAATTTCAACGAGTAATAAATTTTGGTATGTGATTTAACTCCATGTTCAGTGGACTGTTTGTGTCAAGTGTAGCCCATGAAAGTGAGATGTCGTTTCACTCACATACCACTTTTTATGTCTCTTAGTGCCAAAATATCCTTTGGTGATTGGCTCCTTTTACAGATTCTAATGGATTTTCAGTTCTGATGTGACAGATATTAACAGGTATCTCATTACTATTTTACAATCATAGTTTTGATTAAGGCAGAAGTGTTGACGTTCAGTCTATTGGATATTTTATATGTAATTGGTCGTTCTTTTGCTTAAACTTCAACTTGAATCGTTCTGCTATGTACAAATCATAATTTATGCTATACAGGTCTATATCATGGTTATTAACCTTCATGATATGTAATTATGAAAGTTATCCTGAAAATTCTGTTGTATTCGTTTGCAGGTTTGTTTTAGATACTTGTAGACACTTGAAAGAAAAGAAGTCCTACCTGGTATGGACTGCAGTTGGCTGTCTAGGTGTGCCCTGCTCTGAGTGAAGGAAGAAGACCAAACAAAAGGAATATAACAAAATGATGAAAAATGAAATAAAAAAAAATGAAAAAGAAAAAAGAAAATAGTAGATAAAAGAACGAATGACAAAACTGTATTAAGGTTAAGGGAGGTGGTGAAGCGTGGGTGGTGGGGCCACCAATAAGAGATGATTGGGATCGGTTGTTTCAACCAATGTTGGATGAATACTTTAACCCTCTAATAATTGTTGTATCTCGAGTTCAAGAAGCTGTCGCTCCAAGAGCTGAAGTATTAACTAATTCTCTTGTGTCAACTTCCATTGACCAGGATGCTCCATCAACAAGTATTCCCTCATCATAAGAACAATAACATTCTCCAATCATTTCTTAAGGTTTTGAAGAATCACCAAAAACACCACATTTTATGATGACCCTTTTAACCAATCTCTTAATAAAGACTCGACTTCTCAAGGATCATCATCTAATGTGAGTCAAATCCACACTCCATTTGAACACCTTGGTAGATGGACTAAGGATCATCTTATAGAAAACGTGATCAGTGATCCTTCTCGCTCTGTATCTACAAGGAAGAAACTTGAAACTGATGCCATGTGGTGTTATTTTGATGCCTTCCTAACTTCAGTAGAACCAAAGAACTTCAAACAAGCAATGACCGAACTGTCATGAATCGATGCAATGCAAGAAGAAATTCATGAATTTGAAAGACATAAAGTTTAGGAATTGGTGCCATGTCCAAATAAAGTATTCTTGATCAAGCTAAAAAAGATTTATAAGGTCAAGATAGATGAATTTGGCGAGGTATTAAAGAATAAGGCAAGACTCGTTGCTCAAGGATTAAGACAAGAAGAAGGAATCGATTTTGAGGAATCATTTGCACCGGTTGCTAAAATAGAGGCCATTCGTATCTTCGTAGCAAATGCCGCTCACAAGAATATGACAATCTACCAAATGGATGTCAAAACGGCTTTCTTGAATGGCGAGCTCAAAGAAGAGGTCTACGTTTCTCAACTAGAAGGATTTGTTGATTAGGACAACCCATCACATGTGTACAAGCTCAAAAAGGATCTTTACGGTCTAAAACAAGCACCACGTGCATGGTATGATATGCTGTCAAGCTTCCTTATATCTTAACAATTCTCCAAAGGTGCAGTTGATCTAACACTCTTCACACGGCATGCTGGAAATGACTTATTACTGGTACAAATTTATATTTTCGATATAATATTTGCATCCACTAATACTGCCATGTGTAATGAGTTTTCTAATCAGATGACCACTAAGTTTAGGATTAAAAATTTCTCAAAGTCCTAGAGGCATCTTCATAAACCAATCTAAATATGCTTCTAAAATCGTTAAAAAATTGGTTTAAATTCTACTGATTCTGTCACACACCCATGATTGAAAACAAGAAACTGGATGATGATCTACAAGGGAAACAAGTTGATGCTACACTTTACTGTGTCATGATTTTATCCTTAACGTATCTTACAGCCAATAGACCTGACCTTAACTATGTTGTCTGCTTATGTGCCCGGTATTAGGCTAAGCCTAACGAAAAGCACTTACAAGCGGTGAAATGGATCTTTCGATACCTTAACGGAACCATTAACATGGGTTTATGGTACTTGAAGGATACCGATATGTCACTCATAGCTTATGCAAGTTTCTCTATTGAAAACACATGTATACTGATTACATTTTGGGAGTGTAGCTCACATGGCAGAGCGCTCGCATTGCATGCGAGAGGCACTAGGTTCGATTCCCCACACTTCCATATTATAAAATTCATGTGGCCATTGGGGGAACAATAGTCACACAAAATACATATTTACTTGAGTTTACAAAGCATATGGTCACACTTATTAACGCTTTTGGCCACTTTTTGGTTACTTGTATGTGACTAAATCCCCACAAAAAACATGCTTTGTGTGACTAAATCATAGCAAAGGCCACACAAACATAAAGATCATGTGGCCATTGGATGAACATTAGTCACACTTATTAACACTTTTGGTCACTTTATGCTTAGTTGTATGTGACTAAATACCCAAAAAAACATGCTTTGTGTGGCTAAATATTACAAAAGGTCACACAAACTTCAAATTCATGTGGCCATTAGATGATCAATAGTCACACAAAATACACATTTCTTCAATTTAAACACCATATGGTCACACTTATTAACACTTTTGGTTACTTTATGCCTAGTTGTATGTGACTAAATACCCAAAACAAACATGCTTTGTGTGGCTAAATATTACAAAAGGTCACACAAACATAAAATTCATGTGGCCATTGGATGAACAATAGTCACACAAAATACACATTTCTTCACTTTAAACACCATATGGTCACACATATTAACACTTTTGGCCACTCTATGTTTAATTGTATGTGACTAAATATACAAAAAAAACATGCTTTGTTGGTTGTACATTGTTTACAGTCACTAAATTATACCTATTTAGTCACACAAAAAATGTGGATACGGACACTAAAGCTTTCTTATGTGTGACTAACTCGAATGCGTGACCGTAGGTGACCTACGACCGCGCGACCTTTTTTCACACACGAAACTTTTCGCGTGTGTGACTATATGTATATAGTCACACATTTTTGGTGTGACCAATACCACTTTTTGTACTAGTGTTTAGAGCGGTTATGCTGCTATGCGTACCCTTTTGTGGGCAGGCAAAGTGGTTAGCAATAAGATATCTTGTGAAAGTTAGTTGGAATTCAAAGTGTAACTTTGAGTTAACATGGGTATGAGAGGACTACTTGAAAGATAAGTATCCTCGATTTATTGTTTGGTAATGATAGAGTTGAACCTTTTGGTTAAATCTCAGGACGAGATTTCCTAAAGGGGGGATACTGTGACAACCATGACTTGAGCAGGTTAGTCAAACTATTAGTGTTGACTTATGTATCTGTTGCAATGAATGGGTTATGTGATTATATAT
>BQNB010025441.1:0-59635 GCA_026074375.1 Tanacetum coccineum
TTCTTCAATGAAACCGGCGTACAGTAACCAAATCCGAATTTTGATTGGAAAAATCTTGAGAGATCATGTGTAATCTTGTAAGATTATGTTTATATTTGGTAGAAAAAATATGTTAATTATGATGCAAATATGTTTGAAGGTTTTTATATATTTTTATGTAAAGTGTACATTTTTATTCTAAAATTGTATTTATGTGTTTTGAGTGTAAATGATATAATATGAAAGATGGTTTGATAAATATATTAGTTAGCTAAACTATTGGTTTAAAACTAATGAATTTCATTTTCTACTTTCGATAAGTTTATGTTTTGTTATTAACAAAACAAAGATAGATCGTAAAATATAAATTAATGTCTTTACGGTTTATTTGTATTAACAATCTCCCCCTTTTTGTTGATGACAAAACATGAACTTATTGGAAGTAAGAAATAATATTTATAAGTTTTGAGTTGGAGTTTTTTATTTCTTCTCCCCGTTTTTGTCGAAACAAAAAGAGCGTCGAAGAAAAACTAACTTGAAAATGCAATGAAATAGGATGCAATGGATAATAAAAAGTATGGTAAAGTAGAGTCTTTAAAAGAATCATATGCTCGTGTGTAATGGACCGAAGATGGCCGAGCTTATAGTTTGATTCAAGAGAATCAAATCGAATGCTTCCTAAAAGCTCTCCCTAGATGGGATCGTCAAGGTTTCCTAGTAAGGTGAGAAAAGCTACAAGAAAACATGTTAGTAGTAATGTATGTATAATGTAAGAATGCAATATAAGAGATGGTCCGATAGACATCGGAACAAAATTAATTCATGGAGAGCCCATTTCAAGACTCCCCCTTGACGAGTTCTCCTCCTAAATGGAGTCGTCAAGAATTTCAAATAGTTTGATAAAGTTTTAATAAAGATATGTAAGTTAAGAGGAACGATATACCCCTCCTATATTGATGAAACCTGTGAAATAATGATAATTTCAAGATATTTAAATAGATAAAAAAAACTGGAGGATTTCAAGGTAGCCGGTTATGGCGGTTCTGTTCCACAACAGAACCGGCTTTGCAACTAAACAAAACTGGCTGACCTGCACAACAAAGTCAGCACAAACCAAATTTTTAGCGGGAAGAACTTCTATTAAAAAATTATACAACAACCTACTAAAATTAGTTAGAAGGCCATTTTAACACACACAAAGAGCAATGATTCAACACAAATTCATAATTACTTCAACAAATAAGGATTCATAACCATGTTTCCAAACAAAAGACCAAGTATCAATCATGAATGTGAAGACATAACTTAATTCTTATTAGATACAAATCATGACGTAAAACAACTTGACCTAAGTCAACTAAAACTAAAATCATGATTAGTGATCTAATTATCTAAAGCATCTAAAACTTAAAGTCACTTGATCTTGTCAATCATCATCCTATGGCAGTTGGTTTAAGAGATGGTTCAAACAGTCAAGAATATGGTTCAACATGAACCTCATTTCATCTTGGAGGTTTTTTACAACGATTTCGGTTCTTTGGCAATGTGGGCATGTGTGTTCTTAAGGTCTAGGAGGGTCTTCAATCTAAATGGATTGATCAAGAGGGACAAAGATGCTTGATGGAAGGAGTGATGTTCTAAAAGGTGGTATTTAGGTTGAGGTAGTGACGGGATAGAATGGTGGTGGCAGTTGTAGGTTGGTGATGGAGGTAGGAGGGATAAGGCTATCTTGCATATGTTGTGCGTTTTGGATGGCCTCTTGGATGTTTTGGTGAAAGGTGTGAAGTTGGTTAAGTTCTTGTTAAATTTTGTCTCTAGTCATGGATGGCTCGGGTTGAGCACTCAACCTACTCCTAGAGAGGTTGATAGGTAGAAAAGTTGGTTCAAAGTCCATGAGTGATGGTTGAGGGAGTGTTTGGGATAAGCCTTGAGAAATGACTTGTGGCAATGGATTTGAACTTCTTGGTGGTATTTCATTCAAGGAAGATAGGTAAGGATGAGGTTTCCAATTGTGAACTTGGTGGAGTAGAGAAAGTTAAGGCTCTAGTTGCTAATGGTGACGTGAGTGGTTCTAGAGTAGGAGTTGTTTGAATGGAAGTTGGTGGTGGAATTGTGAGAGCAAGGGTAGTGTCTAGAGTTGTGGTTAAGGTTGTGTTGATGGTGTTGATAGGTTGGGAAGTATTTATGAGGTGGTTTTGGATGGGTGAACTTTCATTTGAAGAGATGTCAATGAAATCGGTTCGTGGCATTTTCTTTGGAGGATTTTAGGTTGAGAAGTTAGCACTTGAAGCCATGGAGTATGATGAACAAGGAATGGGACATAAGGAAGGCTGTTTGTAGGTTTTGTGAGTATAAGGAAGATGATCACAAGCTCCTATTATATACTAAAGGCCATGCATTTAACATTTAATGCCTAAACCACTAGCTTTTTACTAAACATAATCATTTAGGCTAATTTCTAAGTCAAACAAAAAACAAACACCTATTGGATCAGCTTAATACAGGTCTAACTAACACATTTATGAGCTTAGTTCAAAAATCTAACACCTTAAAACGAGCCAAAACTCTCTATAGAACCAGCACATCCGGTTCCTTTGGTTCTAATGGAACCGGCTTGCTACAAATGGAACCGGCTGCACCAGCCTTGGTTCTAAAATTTCAAAATTTTCCAAAAATTATACTAGTGATCTAACGCATTTCCTAAAGCTTGTTTTCCTTAAGAGTTACTTCTTCTAGATAGTCCTAAGAGGTTTATGGAAACAAGGAAGAGTCGATAAACTACAATAATTGGTTATACCAAACGCTCCTTTAAAACAATCAAGAACATAAAATACTAGAAATTGTTCATAGCAACAAACCCTTATTGATCACAACATAACATCCAAATTGTTTAACAAGGAGATTAATTCTTAAGATTACAAGTTTTAAATTGTTTTTAGAACAAACACAAATACTCATACCGAGTAGCACACCCTACTTATTTTTGGAGAGAAAATGGAATAGACACTTAAACAACCCTTTAGTTTGATTGAATTTTGGGGACTCTCCTCCTTCGATGGGTGGAAGTTGGTTCATGTAAAGAATGGGATCAAGAGTGTAGTTGTTCACAAGATCATTCTCCACCCCTTGGTGAGGAGTTGGAGAAGCTGAATCTGATGATTCGGTGTCAGGAGGAGTTGGAGTTGGGAGACGAGGCCTTTTTCCCTTATCCTTGAATTGAAAGACTCTTTTCTCAAAAAGAGGGATCATCACGTGATCCACAAGATATAGTTCATTTGAGAAAGAATATGGGTGATTGACACGAACATGCTCAAAAAGCCGAGTGAGAAGCATTCCGTAGGGAAGTGTCATATCGGCACTCTTGGTCACACTTACCATTCGGTTGGCGATGTAGTAGGCAAGGTTAAAGGGTTTTTAAATTGTGAGGCAATAAAGCATATATCACAAACAAGCGTTTGGATGGTCCTTGTTTCCAGTGAGACTTACAGCATTTTCACTCAGGATGATTTCCCATTTCTTGAGATCTATTTTCAACTCGGAAACAATCATTCGAAAAGGGTCAAGGAAGGTATCAACCCCTTTCATCTTTTGGGTCTTGGGTTGAGTCCTTTCATAGAACAAAGCGTCATGAATCAAAGATGAGTCTTCATGGGGAGGAGGATAAATGTCGGGATGAGAGTCAACACCATTTTGAAGGGATGAGATGGGCCATTCGGTAGTGTACACACAAACTCCTTGACAAGAAATTTTAAGAATCCGAGCGCACTCCATAAGAGAAAGAGTTATTTTAAAATTGTTAATGATGAAAGCAATGGAGATAGTTCCATTTAGATTACGAATGATGCGAACACTTTTGTAGAACTGAAGCACACAGATGGGACAAATCTTTTCATTTATATTAAGAAGACAATCAAACCCAATAGCCGCGAAAGTAGGGCGAAGGTTGGGTTGATCATCAAGAAAGGTGGAGTTGATAACGCGACCTTCATGGATGAGACGTGATACGAGAGACCCGTAGACTTCTCTTTCATGTCCAGTGAAACCTCCGGTTCGGTGATACATAGGGATGTAGTGAGCGGTATCATGATGATCAAGGTGGATGGATTTCGGCATAGTGCTCCTAAAGAAAATCAAACGATAGAATAAATAAAACCAATTCCGATTGAAGAAAAGGAATATAATCTCAAAATGTCAAAATTTTCTTTAAAGAGAGTTTTAAAATCTTCTCGTGATGACAACAAATCATTTGTTTTACGGTTATTAACAATGGCCCAATTTATTTTGTTTTACGTATTTCGACATTAGGATTTTATGCATTGGTTATTTTTCTAACGAAGAATAAGATGCAATTCCTAACTAATGTCATTTTGGATGCATAATTGTGTTAAATTTGTTGATGAATTGAATTTAGAAATTAAGAGCCCTAAAAGAAAGATTTTTCAAGATTATGTTAAATTTAAAGTGTTAAGACTTAATCAAAACTTACAATGAAAGGATTTGAACGATTCAGAAGATGAAGAATCCGAGTAAATGATGATGGAGGTTGTTGTTGGTCAATGAAGGTTTTTGGGAAGAGTGATTTTGAAACATGGAAGAGATAAAAAATAGGGCAAATTTTTTTTGTTCTGTTAGATGCCCGGTTCCGCCGGTTCTGTTATAAGAAGAGAACCGGCTTTTATTTTCGAAGAGAACCGGCCAAGGATTTAAACAGAAAATATTTTGTTTATTTTTTTAGAAAATCTAATTATATATATATATATATATATATATATATATAGTGTGAGGTTCTTTTCAGAACCAAATGAATGTACAGAACTGCGAGAACTAACAAGGACCAATCAAAATTTAGATAACTAATTATCATTTACTTTTTTAAATATAACTTTTGATAAAGGGTGTAGGGGTAGTAATGTAATTTTTATTTTAAGCTTTCAATAACTGATCCTAAATTAATGAGATTTCATTAGGTCAAATGAAAAGAAAAACCTCTCTTTTTTGGTAGCCACCCTCACCATAACTTCCTCCATCACCACCACACAACCACTGTACCAGCCGGCCCGCCCAATCCACCCCTTCACATCAGCGGCGAATCTGTTATAGAGACACCTAAAACTTACCTTCGATTAATTTATGAAATTGATACTCCCGAACCATCGTTTTGTCAAGTAGCGGTGGTTACATAGGTTGGTGGTTGTGATTAATTTTTTCAATCAATATTTTTTCAATAAGTATATCTTTAAAAAGAAAACTGTCTGTGTACATTTTCATCTTTCTTTCTCGTAAATGACGACACTCAGATAAAAAAAAACCAATAACTATTTGTTTTTGTTTTATCATTGATAAGAACAAGGCATGATTCTTTTTTTTATTTTAGTGTGACTATTAGATGCTTTATATTATTTCCAACCAAATTTTTTTCTTTAAATCGTTTTCTCAAGCTTGATTTTTTTCTCCTTGCTAGATTGATTGTTAGAACGAAGCTGGGTTCATGTGCTACTCGTTATGTTTGATATAATCTATCTCATCGAAAAGACATGTTAAATTTTTTCCTAATATCGAATAACCGGAAATAGTTTGTGATTTCGAAACTTATATGGTTAGGATTTAAAAATGGTTCGTTGACGCTACATCATTCGTTAGTTCGTAAGATCGAGTTGTGATAGGATTGAATTTATAGTCTAGGTTCTGATATATTCATGTACTGGTATCATTAATGCTTAAAATATGTTATTTGTTTGTATACTTTGTTTATTTCACTTAAACAATTCTTCAAAATTGTGGCAAAAAAAAATTAATACATACATCTTTTCATGCATATGTGTTTTTTACTTCTCACGCCTACATGAAACATGATGATGCGCATACTGATTATCTGGGCAATTTTAAATATGCAATTTAGCTGATATGTTGCTTATAGCTTCATTGACACTATATTATTTGTTAGTTCGTATGTTTGAGTCTTGTGTTATTGAAAAATACACGTGTATGTTTGTATCTTAATTAGCTTGGTTCTTTGTTATTGAAAAATACATGTGCATGTTTGTTTCTTAATTAGCTTGGTTCTTTATTATTGAAAACTACATGTGCATGTTTGTATCTTAATTAGCTTGGTTCTTTGTTATTGAAAAAAATACATGTGCATGTTTCTCTTAATTAGCTTGGTTATTTGTTATTGAAAAATTCATGTGCATGTTTGTCTCTTAACTATCATGGTTCTTTCTTATATGGATCACATAAAGTTCAAGATGTTTTTTGATTTTGTTTAATTTTCTTATTTGGTTGAAACAGATGATTTAATACGAGGAACATGATGATTATGTATCATGGATACGACTGTGCACATGTATAACTCACGAACATGGTGAAGATGAACACGATGAAGACATTGATGCATGTATGCATACTTATGAACATGACACAACCCAAGCATATCACAAGATACCTTATGTGAAATAAACATGGATGCAAATATGCGTACTTTCGAATTATATTTTATCTCAAAGTTGAATTAGTTAGAAAAGAAAAAACACACATGCACACGTACAAGTCATAAATTTTCTTTGGATTTTATTTTTGAACAGTTGCAATTATTCTGGATTTCATATAATTATATAAACTATATATTGTTTAAATTTAGTTGTACAAACCCACAAGACTTATGTCACTTATATTTTTGAACCTTTCTCCATTAACACCAAACCTTGACGTTTAGAAAAACTATGACAGAACATTAAATGATGAAGAGGTGCACACATGCACCAAAGCTATTATGGAAAAAAATATTAAGAATGGACATTGTTAGATCAAAGCTCTGAATGTTTATTAAATATTTTTTTATTATCAAATAAATTAAGATTTTAATCCCTAACATGAGCACAGATGCGTGACTAAGTTACCAGCAAAAATGTTAAATTCCTAAAATTATGGAATCAATTTAAAACTGGTAACTGAATAAAATATATTCAAAAAATGAGAGATTTGATTTTACCTAACTGCCCTTTTGATTTAAAAGAAATAATAAAATCCAAAAAATAAAATGATTGGTCTAGGTTGGTTCTCGCAGTTCTGTACATTCATTTAGTTCTGAAAAGAACCTCACCCTATATATATATATATATATATATATATATATATATATATAAATAAATTCCTTCCCCTTTTTTTGTGGTATTATTTAAAATAAAATGTGACATATTTTATTTATTTTTGTTTGTTCTAGTTTTTATATATAGCCGAGATGGAGGGCGAGGGCTACAAAAAAAAATAGTAGACGAGACATAAGAAATAAATAACCAACGCAAAGGAGATTACATATATTTAGTCTCAACATACAATGCGATACAGAGAATGGGAAATACAACGGTAATATAAAAAGCCAAAATAAAGAACACGTCTCCATGCGAAAACTTGAGCGTAGGGTATATGAGCATTAATAGCAAGATGATGATGACGACCAAAACAGGACTTAGAATCTCTAGGAGGGCTTCCATGAGTTGATCGGTATTTTTAAGTGAGAGGGAAAGTAAAGAGGTTTGATTTTTGAAATGAATGTTAGATGATGGAGGAGAGTGATTTTTATATTAGAAGGGATGAGCCATTGGTTTTTATGGAAAAAGGTGAAAGAGGTTTTGAATTTTGAATAGTCAGGCTTAATACTCGAGATTTTATGTTTAGACATCGTATCACAGACGAGGTGTGGATTTGAAAGAGGGATTTGGGAAAGAAGTTGCAAGAGTGTGCTAGACTTAAAAATAACACAATAGTATTTTAAACGAATAAATCAATAGCATTTTTACAATTATTTCATAGATAGAATATGAGCACGATGAGCAACTAAGAAAGGATAAGAGATTGTGTACCTTTTAGCATTGTGGATTTGTGATAGATGATTATGACCCAAAAATATATAAATCCTACCCCTTTTTTTTTGAAATATATATATATATATATATATATATATATATATATATATATATATATATATATATATATATATATATATATATATAGAGTTAGGATCAAATAAGAAGTTTTCTTAAAATAAGAAGGATAAGAAGTAACTATAACCGCATATCCGAGATGCACCGACTTAAATTAGATGCATCTCTATAATCTTAGATGCATTATAACGCATCATAATATGTTTTTTAGCTTTTAATTAGATGCATATACGTATATTAGATGCATTTTATTTTTTTGTTCCTCTGCATGTGCCAAAATCATCAAAATCAATTTGCACCATCTACACATCAAGTTAACGTTCGAAACTCAAAATGGTGCATCTAAATGAATAGAAATGCATCTAATGCAAGTCGTTGTATCTCAAATATGTGATTTTAGTCACTTCTCACCACTTATTATTTTAATTTACTTCTCACTGGATACCTACTATATATATATATATATATATATATATATATTATTTTATTATTATTTAAAAAAATGTTACTGAACAATAATTTTTTTAAAGTTTAAAAATAGTTTGTATGTGTTGGTCATATTGACCTAAAGAATGATTTCCAAAGAATGTTTTAAAATTACAAGCCCAAACCATTTTTATTGTAAATCTGCCCATTTAAAGTTTTAAGTCCAGAGAGATATATATTTTTTTGATCAAAGTCGCGGTTCGATTGTCTGAGCCTAGCCGATTCCATTATGGCATGGAACCGGTGGAACTGGCTTGTTGGGCCAGGACGAAATTTTGTCCTAGAGCAGCAGTTTCCCCTTTTTCCGTGACCATCCTTCAAAGAGCTTTTAAGAAAACAAATAACATAATAGATAATTGTAGTTTTCGAAATTTATTTGATCGAAAAAGTTTTTAAAATACAGTTTATTTTAAAAAACTTTAATAACCTGCTCCTGATACCAATTGTAGAAAACTAGGAGGGGGGGGTGAATAGTTTTACCAATTAAAAGTTTTTGATTAAACTTTTCTTGGTTGTTTATTTTAAATCAATTTATGGTAAGAGTATATAATTATGTTACAAAGATAAACAAGAAATAATAAAGGGTATGTGACAAAGATATTTATAGTGGTTCGGCTACAAGGTCTCCTACCTTACCCTACTCCACCCCCCGAGTTACCTACTCGAGAGTTCGAATGCACTAGTCACCAAAACTCCTTCAATTGGCGGAGAAGCCTCACAACGTCGCTTACCCTTTTATCCAGTGCTAAGCTAAACACTGAGTTCTATTACAGAAGAACTAAAACCACACAAGCTTACACCAACGGTACAAAACAAGATACGAACCAACATGGAAGAATCCAAATATGCTTGCCCTCTACTAGGTGCCAAGCATCACATCATTCTCGAATATATTACAATAATATTTTCCAAGGATTCCTAAATACTTTTATCTAATCTATTTGACAATAATGGGTGATAGATGATGCATTGAGATCAGTAGCTAGATCTATGAATGACGAGTCTTAGCCTTACTATTTTAGTGAAACTGGCATCTTACACGTGAATTAGACTAGCTATAGACCAACTGCTACACGCAGGGACTATTATTGTAAAAAATGTATAGATAGCTTTGTGTTAGGCTATAAATACCCCTCATGACTCTCAATGAGGGATGGGTTGAATCATTGTGTAATTTTCTTTCTCTTTCTAAAAACACATAGTTCATTCCCTTTCTCTCTCTACTTTGTCTCACTAGAAAACATAATGTCTCATCTTTTGTTCTTTGATCAACCAAGACCCCCCGAAAAGGTGTTTTCGATCTTTGTCAATTGGTATTAAGAGCTAACCGGGGGTGTTTTGTATTGTGTGTTGTGTTCGTGGGCTGTTTCCAGCTTATTTCTAGCTTATTGATGGCTTATTTTAGTAGGCTTATTCTGACAAAACAAACACAAAGATCTCAGATTTTGTTCAACTTTTATTCTAAACCTTTAAGATTTTTTTAGTTGAACTTGATCTCATCATTGATCTATAAAAGTCATAAACCTTTCTTTAATTTTCGAAAATAAAGATTTGAGTTGTAACAAACGTGTCACACTCCATCTTGATTTTGTTCATTCAACACAAAAATCAAACAATCACCTACCCAAGACCTTAATCAAGATCTTAGACGCTTTAATCAATCAATCAATGTCAAAATGAATTATGGTTCGGCATAGGTAGTGACAAATCAAAAGGAGTCATTTGGGTTTTTATAAAGGGGCTCGATTTCTATAGGTGATGATTGTTATTTGTTTGAAATGTTTAAGGAGATATAAGGTTGGTTGAGTGGAAACGATATGGAGATGGACTGGAAACTTGGATCTGGTTTAGAGAGCATTTCTATCTGATGGGGGCGATGGAAATGATATTTAGGGTTACACGTCTTATATGCTCCTTAGAATTAGGGTTATAATATCTCTAATGGATTTGGACTGGTACATGCAAATCAGAATGGGCCGTGTGTAACTACAAAGGAAGTGGGCCGAGATTTACTTAAAGGTTGGGCTGGTATGGATCACTTAGCAGGCCGAGTATCATTATAACTATGGCTGATTGAGGATTAGGCTTGGGCCGGTTATTAGTTGGAATTAGGCTAGCGTAAATGGCCTAATTTTTGTTAATTAGGCTATGGTTGTATTAATGGAGTGTTGGGCTGAGATATGATGTTAGGCATGCAAATGATATATGTTATATTGTTTGGGTTTCATGTCATCGGATTAAGCCGGGTACTAAAACAACACCTTGTCGGGTAAAGTATAAAAGACCGGGTTTTCTTACTTGGACGGGCCATGCTTAAGGTATATTTTTTGAGCCGCTATCCGTTAACAATTACATCAAAATCATGAACAACAACACAACAAACACAATACATTACACTAAAAATGATCCTTATCAAGATTCACCTTCACTCTTAATGGCTGTTACTGAATTTAATGACTACAGGGTTTTTGTACGATGTTACTGATTTGGGATTGAAGTAGACTTTCTTGGGGAGTGTACTTATTTCGTATTCTATTCTTTCTACCTCCTCAACAAAGATGACTTGTTCGGGCATATACGGTGTGTGATAAGGTGTTGTATTTTTTATATACTTTTGGGTGAGTATATGGTACTTAGAGATTTGCCTTTACACCGTTCTTCGTCATGCGGATAGTACAAGATTAAGTTACAAGTCGGGGATTTTGCTTCATTCTCAGGTTCATTTCATTGGGTTGTCTCCATTAGTGGTCATCAGTATTAGCCTACAGAATAGATAAGGGGATTTAGATCGGGTTGATCAAGAGAGATTTGTAAAGAGAGTACCGACATCTTCTTACAGAGTATTGCTTATGCAATCACGGGCTATGAAGCTAAGTAAGCAGTTCTAGTTGGCATATGATGTACACATGAGTAGGATGATTCCTTTGTTAGTCATCATCCTGGAAGGAGTAATGTTTACATCCAATACTCAGTTCATTTTTTATGTTACCGTTTTGATGTTACAGTTTCGACTACGCAGCGGGATAAATTGCTTTCACTCGGGACTTAGTTGACTTTGGTGAAACAATTTAAATGGGTACATCCGGGACTTAATTGACTTTGATGTTATTATTTAGACTACATAGATGAACAAATTGCGTACACTCGGGACTTAATTGACTTTGGTGTAACAATTCATTTCTACACTTTCCTAGAGGGAGAAAAGTGCATTTCCTAGTCTTAATTGATTTTGGTGCTACGGTTTTGACTTCAGTAAAAGGATAAAGTGTGTACTTCAGGACTGGAATGCTTCCTAAGTGAGTCGATGTTGATATCATTCCTTCCTTACAGATTTTCCAACATGAGAAAGGTCTTTGAGCCGAGCTGGAGGAGGTTGTATAACTCAAGACGAGAGCATTAATTTTTATCAGTCTCAGGGATGTCTGTTTGGGAGGGAGCTGATGAAAAAAGCCTACTAGTTGAGAGGGAGTAAAAACTCAACTAGATACTGCACAAGAAGTTCAGAGCACAATTCACATCAAAGCTGAAGTATTCGGATGAGAGAATTTCAAGGATGATAAATGAGAAGCAGATCCAGGAAACTTCGACATGACTAGGAGTGAAAGAAAATAAAGTTTTTTCAAGACATGCAGCTAATTCAGAAACTTCACAATGACCAGAAGTGTATGAAGAAAGTCATTAAAGACATGTCAGGAAGTTATGAGCATAAATCCAATCAAGGCCGAGATCATCGGTAAAGAAAACTTCTATGTCACCCTCAACAGTATACTATAGTGTGTTTGTCTACAAGCTGAAGAAATAAAGGTGGAGCATTCAAGTAGATTGAGGTCTTTGAAGACAATCTCAAGGAATGCTAGACTTCATTCTTATCATTTTGCTTTATTTTTTCTTGTAGGAAACATTGTAACCAATTCACATGTGACACCATCTTGGAGGGAGATTGTTAACCTTACTATTTTAGTGAAGTTGGCGTCTTACATGTGAATTGGACTAGCTATAGACCAACTACTACACGCAGGGACTATTATTGTAAACAAGGTATAGATAGCTTTATGTTAGGCTATAAATACCCCTCATGACTCTCCATAAGGGGTGGGTTGAATCATTGTGTAATTTTCTTTCTCTTTCTAAAAACACATAGTTCATTCCTTTTCTCTCTCTACTTTCTCTCACTAGAAAACATAATGTCTCATATTTTGTTCTTTGATCAACCAAGAACCTCTGAAAAGGTGTTTTCGATCTTTGTCAGTGAGAGATCCTTGCTTCACGGAAAACCTATGAGCTTGATCTTCGAATGCAGAAGTTGGCCAAACTTCTTTTATTAAGAAATCTACTAAAACACTAAAAGGAAAAAGAACATGATTAAGGATTAGATATTAACTGAATATAAGAGAAAAAAACTACATGAATGGACACTTAAATAAGTGAAATGAGTTGGTATTTATAGACTTAAGATTTACTGTACCCCGGTTCCGCCGTATCTGTTGTAGAACAGAACCGGCGTACAGTAACCAAATCCAAATTTTGATTTGCAAAATCTTAAGAGATCATGTGTAATCTTGTAAGATTATGTTTAGATTTGGTAGAAAAAATATGTTAATTATGATGCAAATATGTTTAAAGGTTTTTATATATTTTTATGTAAAGTGTACATTTTTATTCTAAAAATGTATTTATGTGTTTTGAGTGTAAATGATATAATATGAAAGATGGTTTGATAAATATATGAGTTAGCGAAACTTTTAGTTTAAAACTAATGAATTTCATTTTCTACTTTCGACAAGTTTATGTTTTGTTATTAACAAACCAAAGATAGATCGTAAAATATAAATAAACGTTTTTACAGTTTATTTGTATTAACACCATCATTCTCATCTTAGCATACTCGTGGTTCATAAACATCAAGATCACCATCATCCAAATCATCCCCTTGTTCCTTATCACATGGAATGCTAGAAAGCCTAGGAATCTCAACCTCATAAGTGAACAAATCATCATTCATTCCACTCAATCGGTTGAATTCATTGAAAATAGCTCCAAGTGGTGTATTGCAACCGAACGAATCATCATTGATCTTGAGTAATCCAAATTTTTTAGACCCTTCCTTAATCACCTTCATATTTGCTACTGAAAAGAACCAGAAAATCATTAGTAGAACCAGTTTGGAAAAAGGTATATGAAAAAATTTAAGCTCAAAATTCGGATATGAAAAACTTATCTCTACTGCTGTATCAGGTGATCGATACGCCGTATTTGATAGATTTGAATACACTGTATGGATCTGTTGAATAGAATACGCTGTATTGGTTTAGAAAGGTTGATACGCCGTATTCAATTTGACTGAATACGCCGTATCGATTGTTCGACCAGAACAGTGTAACAAAAACAAAAAAGATAAAACATACAAGCACACAAGTAAAATAAAAACAAGCAGGTGAAATGGATGATCGACACTAAGAGTCAAATATAAGAAAAAAATTTACACTAATTAAATAATGCTAAATCTAGATTAATTAAAAGTTTGAACTAAAATACCAAATAAAAATAAAAATTAATCTTTTGATAATCTTCAATATGACGTATGAAGTTTCCTAGATACGGCGTATAGCTCTTTAACTCTTTGTGGTTTCACTGTATCTTCCTTGATGGATACGGCGTATGGGTTATTAGAACATTATCTTGAGATTTCTTCATTTAAGCTCCAAAATGCATGCCTTTTTGCATAACTTCACCAATCACTCCATAATTACTGCAAACAACAACTTTAAGCAATTAAGTACCAATTCATACAGTAATTTATACAAAATGGTAAGAAATATGGAATAAATGATGCAATAAAAGTGACGTTATTTGATGTCATCACACTCTCATCCGCTACAAGGCTCGTCTTGTGGCAAATGACTTGACATTAGGAACCCTTTTGATGATTTCTGTTTGGATTTCAAAAGGGATGTTATCAGACATGTTTTTATAGGGTTTTAATTGCTAGTGAGTAGTGACAATGTTTGAGAACACACAACATGTTTTTGATGTAGTTTTTAGGGTTTTAGATAGCCTGATATTTGTATATTTGACCTTTAACTATTTATAAATGACACTTCTGGCCCTTTAATTACTCATAACTCACAAGTCATAACGAAAAAACTAAATTTCATATTTATCATTTGACTTTATAGTCAAACAAACTAACCAGTTTTTATAACAATAGAACATAAGAGCCGATATTATGATATACGTAGTATTTTTTTGGTGAAAGGTGAACATTTTATTAATTATCAACAATTGCATCAAATTAGAGAAAAAGATTAGATATGCCTGAGCTTTTTAGTACATACCTTAAACCATACAAAACTAATATAAGCTATAGAGAAAAATACATTTGTCAGATATCCATATCTCTAACAATATAATCCTCTTTTCTTGGACGACTCTACAAAACAAGATCTCTGATAATACCCGAAAACCATAGATTATCTTAGAAATTAGAACTAAACAAGTTCACCTTAATTTAAATAAAACCATATCCTCATAACTACATTTCCACTCTCAAGACATGACATAGACCATTCATCCATCATCCATAATGGCATATGCTATCAAGTAAGGGCATCATTATGAAAGATATAGCACCCTTTCACACTACATAAGGGGCTCTTTCTATACTAGCTACATTTCCTACAAATCTATCTACAAAAATAAAATAGTAGCTATATCCTCACTATTTTGATTTATGCAACATAGAAATGTAGGCATCACTAGATAAGAAACACTCACCCTTATGTATACCCAGCCTATCCTCCTATAGCAATTGCATTAAAAGGCCCAAGAAGTGTCATCTTGCATCACTCTCTATTCCAATCATCATGCAATTATCACCCAGGCCATTTACCCTCCACAATGTAAGACACCTTCCTTATGATACATATTCAAGTGCAAAAACTAGCCACTTGACCCATATTAGTAAAAACAAACCCTCCCAAATCCATCTGATTCACCATTAAGGATCAAATAGGAGCTCTTACTGAGGAAAACTCCAAGAGATAAGGTTCTAATAATTGTAATAACCTGCTATAATACTAAATTTTATATGTTTATTGATAACAATAGAGACTCACAAATACCTTCTTTTAGTATACAAAATAATTTCTTGTCCCAAACACCCTCTTAAAATTACAGAATTTGAATTTGAGTAAAATTGTAGATGCATACCCTACATTCTCTAATCATTTAACTAACTTCATGTTCCTTTCATAGTAAATTGATGTATTTTGCATTTAACCTCCTAAATAACTACAATGTTGTATTTAACTGTAATGTTGATCAATTTGCACTTAACAATTTCAATCATAATGTTGTATACATCCTCACTCTTTCTTCTTTCATCTCTGAAGATTCTTGAATTTCTAATATTATTCCCATTCCCCATTCTAGCCACTTCATAAACTATCTCAATCTAGTTTCTTTGAGTACTTCTTATATTAGCAATATTTTTGGCTTTTTACCATATTTAACAAGAGAACTCACACTTGAAAAATAGATGTTGAAGATCCTCATTATCATTAAGACACAAAGGGCACCTGTTGACAACATATTTTTGAAGCGTGTATTGAGTACTAAGTCTATCCTGAATGGCTAGCCAAAGAATGAATGAGTGATTAGGGATATTTTGAGAGAACCAAACCATTTTCCACCATGAAACATCAGGTCTGTTTGTACATAAAGTACTATTAGCATTCCTGACTAAGAAATCATCCTACTCTCCATCATTATTTTTCCATACAATCTTGTCTGCACATAAATTATTAATTTTTGGTTCTTCAATACTAGTAATATTTGGAAATTTCTCATACCACTCATCTGGCCAACATCATTTCCCATCCCTTAGCATCTCACACACCTTCATATTCCCACATAGTCTTGCATCATAAATGTCATTTTGAGTGATAAATTGATTTAAAGGACCAATAGGGATCCAATTGTCATACCATAAATAAGTGTTAATCCCAATTCCTATATTGTACACCATAAACCTTTTGGTTTTTATCCCTTATGCTTATAAGATTTTTCCAACCCCAGTTGTCATTATTTTCAGCTTCAATGACCCAAATACTTTTTCCACTCAGTTTAACAGTATGAATCCATTTGACCTAGAGGGTGTCTTTTTAAACAGCAATATCCCAGATATGTTTTGCCAACATTGCTTCATTCCAAACTTGTAGATCTTTTAGCCCAAGTCCACCCTTACTTTTTGGCCTGTAAATATTTTGCCAAGCCACGTTTGCTTTCCCTTTGGCAGACTCACCTTGATTCCATAGAAACCTCTTTAAAAGAGAATTAATGTCATTAATCACAGTGACTGGGAGGAGAAATACAATACACATGAATTGATTCTAAGATAGAAGAAATGAGTTGCAACCTTCCTGCATAAGATAAACTATTATTTTTCCAATTGTTCACTATGTTCTTTATTTTTTCCATTAGACAGCTACATTCTTTCACACCAAGTCTTTTAGTAATCAATGGGACTCCTAGATATCTTACAAGGAGTTTCCCTTCTCCAAAAGGCATAATTTGTTGTATAGCTATCTTTATATTGTCTTTAACACTTCCAAAAAACATACTCTGTAGTACTTTTGGATAGGTTTGGAATTAGCCCTAAATAATAACTGAATTCATTAAGAGATTTTTTAATAACTCCCACATAAGTAGTATCACCATGACACATAACCAATAAGTCATCTGCAAAGCAAACATGGTATAATTTGATAGCTTTACTTCTAAAATGGTACTAAAAGTCTTTTTCTATCTCAACCTGTGTTGGTCCAGTCCTAGACAGATCTTTGAGCCCTTTAGGGTTTGTAGAATACTTATGTAATCATAAGCAAACTACAGGAGAGACTCTAACAATAAACTAAAGTTTATGCGGAATATAAACAATAGAGTTAAAGAAGAATAACTAAATAACAATGATCCTCTATGGATCTATATTACTATTAAAAAGTGTTTTCAAGATGTTTACAACCCTTGGCCGAATGCTTCTTATATACTAGAGAAACCCTAATTTGCGTAGAGAATACGCGTAGAGAAGATATGCATTCCAGAAGATATGCATTATCTCTTCCTAATATATCTCATCATAATCAATTATTCTCAACTAACTACTAAATATACGGGTTGACTATTACTACTGACATCATGAACTATGCTACCAGCAGGAACCCAATTGTACTAACAGCAGGAACGATATAATAACTCTACTAGCAGGAACTACATACCTGCCAGCAAGAACTATAAGTATTTGTCAGATCCCGATCTACACTTTCACTTCATATTACGAACCACGAATCGAACCAAGAAACTAGAAAAAAGATAATAGTTTAGAGAGAGAAAGAAGAGAGAGAGATGAGAGAAAAAGAGAAAAGATATTATTTAGAAATAATGAGAGAAGATATTTTCTTTGTAGAAAATATCTATATATATACCCCTACACATTTAATGTGACGCGTGGGATATTTAACTAGGACTCGGGCTCGGGTTTTGCTTGGGATTAAACCCGAAACATATACAATATTAGTTTAACTATCAAGCCCGATTCCCGATAATATTCTATTACAACATTAACTAATTAATTGACCGAGACTTAAATACATAATGAACGAACTTCATGTTCGACTCAATATTTTGAGGCTAACAATCTCCCCCGAAGTGAGTTCATTGATGACACTCCTTCATGAGATAAATGAGATTGCTTTTGTCTTAAGCTCACATGGTCATGGTTTTTTCTCTTTGTTCTTTGTTGAAAACTTGTTCTTCATGCTTTGTAGTCTTAACTTTTGGTCCTTTTGTCATTGTCTTTACTCTGTACCACTTGCTATCTTATGACTTTACCACATGCTCATACTTTTGCATTTATCTTGAAACTTCAAATCATGCGTTAGCTGGAAGTCTTTGTCTTTAAATCTTAAGCTTTCATGATAGATTGTCTTTGTAGATATGAGCATGAATATGTGGTAATGAATCGACTTTGGTTGATTGGGATATTGTCACCACCGTTTTAACCTACAGGTTTTATGTTAGTGATAATAAAGAAAATTGATTTGACAAATCAACTCTCGACGTGTTACTATGTAAAGCCTGTTTGTAACACATACGGGAGTTTTAATCTTTTATCAATATTCATCAACCGTCAATTTCATTTACAATCTGACCAATCGATGATCCAGTTGTCTACAAGTATTAGCATATTCCATATAAAATCTCGCAAGTCACCTACCAAGAGCGTGTATTGATGCTGCTCAAGCAGGTTTTCCATCTTCATTGTGAATACATAGTATCAACTCGGAATGATCTCTGGCAAATATCACAATGATATTGCGTAGGACTCCTGATAACAGCTTGTGAACCTGATGATGTTTCAGCAAGTGTTTGAAATGAGACATTGTAAATTCCCTAACGAGAATTTTTGATTGATCTCTTGGCTCTAGACTCGATTAGTGACATTTGGTTTTAGTACTCCTGAGGCTGGAGCATCTTGTGCACACCTAATCAAACACATCAAAACAATCACACGGAGTGAGATGTCCACACAACAATTGCATTAAACGGTGTCATTTTACGCCACTAAAAACCATAAGCCCAAATATATAACATATATTTACCCAAATCCAATAAAATTATATTTTTAAAAAAATCCGTAGAGTAATAAACCCGCACAAAATTTAAAAAAAAAAATTAAAGGCCCGCAACAGCACGCAAAAAATTAACACCCCGCAGCAACGCGCGGGTAATTTCTGCTTGTTATTTAAAAAAGTAACAACAAGCATTGAGTTTGTATAAGAAGTTTATGATGGATTTAAACCTCATTAGGTGGCCAAAGATAAGAGTTAAAGACATTAGCATATTTCGATTAAGTAGCCTACATCTCACTATCTGAGTTACATATATCAGCAAAAGGCTCACCCTTTTTTAGGATATCTATAATAATCAAAGTTTTTATGGGCTTAAAAACTACTTTTACAAGTTTATAGCCCAGGCCCAGTTTCATAAAAGAAATTATGTAAGATCGGGATAATTTACAAACTAATTTACAGGTCCTTATCAATTTTATTGAAAGTATATTAAATTACTATTCTTAATACCGTCTTTCACAGGTTATTGGTTCCAATACCGTCTTCCACGGTTTATGGAGGAGGCTGAGACGTAAACAGCCTTACCTTTACCAAAGGTAGAGAGACTGCTTCCGGTTATACCAAAGGGAGAAAAGGACCTCCGGTTTTGTAAGGGGTAAGAATCAAACCCTTGACATCTGTCTTCAGAGGCAAGGGTGTTGATTAAATAGCTTGATATATAATTTTAAAATTAATTAAATATGAAGTTTTATTTAAAAGTTTTTTATGACCAAGACGTGATGGAGAGTGGTTGTAAGCATGCATGTGGTGTAAGCAAGAATAAGGGATATGATGAAACATGCACATGTATATAAAATTGTAGTAACAAAATATATTTAGATATGTTAAGATTAATATAACCAAAGTTTATGAATGTAACAAACTAATTAAGAATCGTTTATTGTGTACGTCTTTATATTACAAATCTTTCTAGGGTTTCCATGGTGGAGGAGGTGGTGGAGCCATTGGATACAAAGGTGGAATCTTCGAAAAAATTGAGTTCCTGTCGACACCATCACCCGCAGTTGCTGTTAGCGACACAAGTGCTGCAACCAAACCCGCATTTCCTACCAATGTGGGTTCCGTGTAGCTGTAATTTGAACGCACGTCTCTATACTTGTCAAATCGGTCTGGACCCCCTACCATGGCTCCTGTGAGTGTGTTCGGGTTTGGTTTACCCGTATGCAGCCATTGGAACCCACCTTTACATGAGTATTTAATGTTGTTATCGGGTATAGATGCACCTCGATGGTGAACATGTGTCGGATACTTTTTACCGTGTCCGACCACGTAGCTCATGCTCATTGGATTTTCGCCCAAAATGTAGTCCATCTACAAACATAAAATAGGTTTAGAAGTTGGCATATGCACGATATAACAAGTTTTAAGGATAGAGGTACCAAAGGAAATGTTTTTATGTAGTTTCAAACCTGAGAAGTGGCAAAATCACGTAGCGCTTGCAAGGGGATAAAAGACGTGCCACAATACCAACCGGGAAGATTAGAACCATCCAAATAATCCGCATAAAGTGAAGCTAAAAACACAGCATTAACAACATATTGTAGATTTTGCGGTCTTCCTTGACTGAGTTCGATTAGCCCCCCTGCACATATATACACATTTTCTTAGATATGCTTTATCTTTCAATTGTGGAACATGGTAGTACTTTAACATAAAATGATGTGTTAAAGGGCACCTTTAGTCCAATTAAAGACTTGATATTGTCGAAAGTATGAACACATGGTAAGCGAGGTTGCATTATGGTATTTTGCTAACAAGCCCTCATAGGGGTACCCGGGGTTCAAAAACAAACGCATCCTTGTTAACAAAAGCATGGCAGCCGGCGACTTGTTATCCCAACTAAGAACCCGTTGGCTTGGGTTATCGGTTAATGCTTTAGCATGTCTAGGGAGTCCTTCATTTGTGGCTAACCATAGGTAACTAGAGTTACCGGTTGCATAGTACATCCAAGCACTACCCCATATGTACTCATCATAGTACCCCGTGGAGTTGTAATATGGTTCTATGAAAAGGTTGCCTTTAGAATATCGGCTACGTTTGCCACTATCACGAGCAAATTTCCAAACTGTTGCGGCACCTTTTACAAGTTTCTGGGAGTATTCTGTGTCATCTCTAAAGACGAGAGATGCTGATGCAAATGCGGCTGCCATTTCTGCTGCAAGATCTGCCCCTGATGTAATCAATTGTGTGGTCCGCTTGTAGTCCATGTCTTCGGGTCGTTGCCAACATGTGTGATCATCGGGTGTAGTTGAAGCGTTTTGAGATCCTCCAACCTATGACACAACAACCAAACCAATTTATTAACACATTACACCGCCATTCATTCACAGATTAGAATATCAATATAAACACAAATTTTTATGACATGCTATTAAAATCGATTATAATTTGACAGTTTTGATGAATTTTCATAAATATACATGCTCTGACATACTTGACCATAGATGTGGTCGATTGTGGATGCAGAGGAGTTGAAAGTACGAAGCAAGTAATCGGTTCCCCATTTGATAAGTTCTCGAGTGTGATCGTACTCGTTGATAGACTTGTACTTGTGCTCGTACTCAATCACACTCCAACTCAACATAGTCATTGCGAATGACATAGGGAAATTGAACTTAGTATTGTCACCAGCGTCGTAGTACCCTCCAACCAACCCTCCTTTGATATCTGTTGCATCAGATCCATCTTGAAGCCCCGAAGTCCCTCTCCATTTAACCCCGTTGTTCTTAGGTAACCTGCCGGCTGCATCATTTATCGCAATTTTACCTAGGTATTTAAATCCCAACATGCAATACGTACTAAACCATTTCTAAAGTATAAACAACTAAACCATTCATAAAAATAATAAATATAAAACATCTGAACCGGCCTGTCACTGCTTAAATGTATTACTATAAGTTAAACTTAAGCTATTTACAGAATATGATATAATCAACTTATAGCAATCATAAAATATAGCAAAATAGATTAATGCAAATAACTCAATGACTTTTTCAAACAGTCCACATCAAATTTAATAGAATTAGTGAATGAAAAGATGGTCCTTATTAGTCCTCTATCAAAAGTCAAAATCCATCATTTAAGCTATAGCATGAAAGTCATATACGTGTTGAAAAAGGATAATTAGAGTTTAAGAAACGTACATTTTTGGGCGTTGAAGAACATCAAAGCCTTATGCAATGCTTGGGTGTACTGATCTGGTGGTGGTGGTCGCGATTTATGCTTAGGTATCGCATTTGCTATGATGATAGGAAGCCCGATCACAATAAAAGCAATCAAGAGCCCGATCAACGTCCATTTCAAGACTTTTCGTTTCACAACAATGCACCCTAAATCGACATACCTTGTTTTGTTTTTCTTCCTAGAAGGATCATTTGGATCCAAGAGCCAACTTTGTTGAGTCTCGTCTAACATTCCACTATGTTGACTTTGAATGTTGTATGATGAAGCTCTATCTAGGTCGTGTCTTCTGTTGTTTGGATCGTCGTGATCATTTTCGCTTGCTATCTCCAGTGATCCTCCCCAATGATTTGATGCATACATTCTCTCTAAACTATATAAAGATCTTGTGTTTTAGAGAGCTAGAGATTGAGCGCGGGAGCTTGACCTATCGAAACACAAACAAGTGAAGATCCGATCAATATCTCGCTATAATTTTGTGTATACTACGTCTTCTTAAATGGAAATTTCATCTACCCGACTCGTAAAAGATAAGAATTTGTACATAACGAGTAACTTGGCATTCATTTTCGCATTAAGATGACAGACTTTGCTTAATGAGGGAAAGTTGCATGCATCAAAACTATACTAAAAATTCATTATGATGCTAAGAGGAGGCATATATTACTTTGTAACAATAGAAATTGATACAAATATACATAATTTTAATTTGTTAAACATCGCTATAACATAAAATCATACGCAAACAAGTTAAAAATTTGATACAAGTGAATAATGCAAATCAAGAAGAGCATTTTTTTTTGTCTTACCGTTAACTATGTGGAGCTTCAAAGCATGATTTCCAAATGCAAATTCCTTTTTGTTTTTGATGATGAAGTTGTGAGGATATATTAATAGACTTTTTGAAGGTTGACATATATACATTCAACTTTTATTATTTTATTTCATTTTTTAATAATTTTGATGATCGGATGAAAGCTGGATCAGTTAATTGGAAGAAGTATGTTAGAGGCGTGGTATTTGAATATGAATAGTTTTTTTTTATATAATGAAAATGATAGTTTAGCAACTAGGGTAGTTAAAGCTTCACATCTCTTTATTTTTTTAAAGAGTTTTGGGGGTTTTACATACTCCCTATATGAAATAAAGTTTACAAACTACTGTACAATAAATTTAATAAGAAATATCTTATGTCACGTAAATGCTATAACAACACACATTTTAGAAAGAGATTTTCACAATTTCACATACGCGTATGGCAAGTTTAGTCCATCAATCATTTTGTGTTATACTTTCTTTTTGTAAATTTTCAATTACTCATCGAGAGAAGATAGCTTATCTCACTCGATCGAGAGACTGAATTAAGCCAATAGCTTCCAAACACAACGGAAAACTTTGTCCGGCAGAAGAAGTTGTTACAAGATTTCGAGTTAACTTGGTTGCGCGAAGAAATGTTTTGGCATCAATGATCTAATGTTAATTGGCTAAATTATGGTGATCGTAATTCTAGATTCTTTCATCTTTCGGCTATCCAGCGTGGTCAAAAGAACATAATCTCAGGTATAAAAAATTCAAGAGGGGAATGGATGTTCGACCCAAGTGATATACAAAGACTTACTTGTGACCATTTCGGAGCTATTTTTACAACTAGTGGCCCGTGCGATTTTGAGGAAATCATTGAGATGCTTGGTCCAGTGGCTTCTGATGAAATGAACTCTCATTTACAAGCATTAGTTACGGACGTGGAAATACATAAGGCTGCGAAACAGCTTGGTGGTCTAAAAGCTCCACGTGAAGACGGATTTTCTGGTATCTTTTGCCATAAATCTTGGCATGTGGTTGGCGCTTCAATTTGTAACATGGTTCGTTCGTTTTTTGAGACAAGTGAGATACCGCCAAAGTTAAATAAAACTTTGGTCACGTTAATTCCGAAAACTACTTCCCCAAAGAACCTAAGCCAATTCCGCCACATCAGTCTTTGCAATTTTATATACAAGTTTATCTCAAAGGTCTTATCTAATCGTTTAAAGCCATTGTGACATTCTGTAAATTTCCAGGTCAATATTTTACCTTTTCCGTTCATTATTTTGACTTTTATAAATTACGTGGTAGTTTGACGTAAAACCGGGAAGTTGTCCCGCGAAAAACAAAAAAACGTTATCGGATGCGTTCCGACGTCGGACTAAGTTTAGTCTACTCATAATATACTTTTTTGGATCTTTCTAAAGTGTTACATTTATAATGTACACTTACGTTTAAGAATTTTTCGTTATTCGCGTGCGTTTCGAGTTTTTATCGTTTTATGCCTAACGGAACACCAAAAACCTACCACCTTTGCATGTAAACCCAAATTTATCGATTTCTAGTATTATGAAGCTCAAAATTTTCGAGCCATATAACTTATGCTTTCTTCATTTTTGATTTCTAGTCTCTAAATTAAATCAAAGGGTATCTTTTCACTTTTGCTTACACCAAAAACAACCTCATGTGCATGAAAAACAAAGATGATGACATCTTTGGAGTTTACTTCTCATGCACCAACATGTTCTTACATCTTGTACCACCACCATGGACCACAAAACCACAAGACTTGAACCTTTTATGCAAAATTTTGATTTTTTTGTCCCTTCTTTTCTCGCCTAGCCGTTCGAACCACAAGGACCAAGAGGGGAGGGTTCAAGCCATTTAGGCTTGAGCCAAGGTTCACATAAACCCTTAAAACCCTAAACCTTTAGTATAAATAGAACCTCACGTCTCATTCTAGGGTATCATTTCATTTCATTAGCCACCAAGAAAATTCTTCTTCCCTTTCCTTTTGTTCTTAGCCGCGACACCAACCAACACCATCAAGGGTGTTCATTGTTTTTCATTTCTTCAAATCCAAGCTATTTGTGTTCATTTCTAAGAAGATTCAAGGTGTTTCAAAAGGGTTATTCATTCATTTACAAGGGTTTTGCAAGAGCTTAAAAGTAGGGTTGATATATTATTTGGGGTTTTACAAGTTCATCATCATCTAATCAAGATCTTATAGTTTTCTTTTGTTCTTCTTGCTTGTAAGCAAACCTTGAGCTCTTCTCTTTTATTTCTCATTTACTTATGATACTTGTTATTTAATCTTTAGTATCCATGTCGTTGTGTTGATTTTATAAAATAAAGTTGATGGATTCTTGAAAGTTTATTGAAATAATGGAAGTATTGGATTTGAATATGGTTGGTTTAGTTTGAAGTGATGGATTAGTAGGTTTGGATGAGGTTAGAGATGGGATAAGGTAGATATTAGTAGTGGTTTTGTTGTTGGAATTTGTGTTGGGAGAAACTAGGTTAGATTGAAAATATTGTGGAGTTGTGATATTGATTAGTGTCGGTTTCAGCTAAGTTTAGAAGCTGTCCGAAAACAGTCCCTACGTTTCGGACTGTTTAAAAATACTTTAACATGTTGAAAACTTAAGAAAATGATAGCTTATGTCTTTACGGTGATTTTGATATAAGATTCGCTAAAATCAGGCGTAAAACGAATAAGTTATGGCCATTTCCGTGTTGTCTAAACTTGAACATTTTCCCAGCTTTAATAAACATTCTGATTTGATTTTAAAACTAGGTTTTGACCCCTTTTGGGTTCGAACCGACTTAAACTTATAACACGAAAGTTGTCCGAAATGAAATTTTAGTCATGATAGCGCGTTTTCGTTAAGCTTGAAAGTCAAAGATGAGTGACTTATAACATCATAAAGTTGAGCCGTTTTTAAAATACTTTAAATTGTTTTTTAGCTGATTGAATCTTTAAATGAGGTTTTCGGACGTTTTCGGGTTCGTTTGGAGTGTAGAGACCTTAGCGAAAGTGATAGTAACACTTATATATTATTGGGGAGAGTGAGAAGCATTGTAGAAGCGGTATTTCCAAAGCGTCGAATATTGCTAAATGTAGTAAGTTTTGATTTCGGGATAAATGCTAATAGGTTGAAAGTGGAAGTAAGCGTTTAAGTTCATTTTGTGCGTTTAGGGTAAATGGAATTAACCAATATTAGGGGACGGTATTAACATCTCGGATTTCTAAAACTTTCCAAAAATGGAAAGTTTCCAAATGTAGAAACTTTTCGTCTTAGCGTCGGGAACTTAAGTAAAGGTCTTTTATTCTCGTAACGACACGTTTTGTTAATCAAACTAAGACACAACACATGTGAATGCTATTTGACTTCTATAGTCGTAGTATGCGTTATTTCGTTAAGTATATCCCTTCTCCTTAAGCGCGTCATTTAAATAGGTCGCGGTTAGGATTGTGCTCGTGTTTCGTACGTTGATTATTGCGTTCATCATATCGTTGATTATCGTTCGCTCACTGTTTGCATAAGGTGAGTTCATAGCCCCACGTTTTACTGTTTTACGAATGATTTACAACCTTTGGGGTGAGAAACATTGCTTGTTTTTAACTTTGGACACAAGTACCGTATTAAAACTCTTGCTTGTTTACGTGTTGCCTAAGTACCGTTAGTTCACAACCTTGCCACTATCATGAACCGTTAATCACTTGACCGACGGGCTGGTTAAGTAAGCGCGAGTGCTATTAATAGATCTATTAGGGACTAATAATATCGACGGGCTGATACAACGGATGCATATCATGTCGACTTTACGGATATTTCAAACTAGATATCTACGTGGCAACTTGGCATTTATTTATGCTGCAAACTGTATTTAGCTTCGGTGTCATGAGCTTAGAGCAAACGTAAATACCTTTGTGAAGTTGTATGTGTTACAGCAGATTCACACGTTATTAAATCTTGTGGTCCATACTTGTATCTTAACTAAACCTATGAATTCACCAACATTATTGTTGACATTTTAAGCATGTTTTTCTCAAGTGCTTAGCTATGGAATCTTGATGTGCTATATGATGTTCGTGAAATGACCTGGCCCCATTCAAGAATTGAATTTACTATTTTAATACCATTGTCAACTTTTAAAATATCTTTATGCTTCCGCACTTATCTATTCGAACCTTTTAAATTAATGTAATGACTATATTTTATCTATCAATGCAACGGTGTTAAACTTTTAAAGACGTCCTTTAGAGGTCGTTCTTCTGTACTTTGTGTGATGTATATTCATGACGTCACGCCCCGGTTACTTATTCCGACGAGACCCGATTTGGGGGTTGTGACAGCCATTGATGAGCAAAATAATCTTCCCAAAACAATCTGCATTTATCTTTGGGTGACTTATTCAGGACTGCATGGTTATTGCTCACGAGGCATTTCATTATATCCGTAAAAAAACATGGCAGTCAAAATGTTATGGCTCTTAAGCTCGATTTCAACAAAGCTTTTGATAGAGTCGAATGGAATTTTCTTTTAGGCACTTTATGAAAAATAAGGTTCGGTAAAGTTTGGTGTAAATGGATTCATGCTTGTGTAACAACATACGAATTGGAGTTTATGGTCATTGGGGAATCAGTTGGACGCATCTTTCATCAATGAGATCATGTTTCTCTTTATCTTTTCATCATAGTTGATGACGTTCTCTCACGTCAGATATATAAGATATGGAATCCCACTCTTTATCTGATATTAAAATGGCACGAACTTGCCCTGTTACTTCTCAAATCTTTTTTGCTAACGACACCTTGTCAAGCTTCAGGTCAAAGTGTCAATTTTAATAAGTCTTTAGCTTTCTTCTTTTTCAATACGCCAACTTTTTATGTAACGATATATGTGATGCTCTCCACGTCCAAATCATGGATTCTAAAGCTAAATTTAGGCATGCCCTTGGTATATGGTAAAAAAGGGTGATTTCTTTGCATTCTTTCTAGAAAAGGTTCTTTTAAAAATGCAAGGAT
This sequence comes from Tanacetum coccineum, assembly GCA_026074375.1. Classification (NCBI taxonomy): domain Eukaryota; kingdom Viridiplantae; phylum Streptophyta; class Magnoliopsida; order Asterales; family Asteraceae; genus Tanacetum; species Tanacetum coccineum. Next base: position 28,107 of record BQNB010025441.1, read on the forward strand.
GGAAGCAAAAATTACTTTTACAGGCCGGCCATGGAATTTTATATAATCCAGTCATCCAATCCATCCCAACATATACTATGCATTGATATGTGCTTCAAAAGAGCTTATTTATGGAATAAGCTTATGACGTATGTTCGTAGATTTTTTTGGGGGTGATACTCGTGAGTATCATATACAATAGAAAAGTTAGGTGAAAATTTGATAGCCTAAATAAAAAGGCGGTCTTGGGTTTAGAGACTTAGAAGCTTTTAATACGACTCTCCTAGCTAAATAGGGATTGATGTGTTTCTAAAGCTTAAAATTTATAAGACGAAACGAAAATTAAAGTTAAAAATGAAAACACACGGGAAAGTATAAAAACCCTTTCGAGTGATAGTTAAAAGTCTAGGTAAGTCCAGGTCGTCCCAGGGGAGTTGTGCGTTTTCAAAATCAACAAGTAGTTTAACAAGAAAGTCTAGGTGTGATTTCACGATCATTAGACTCATATTTGAAATAACGACTAAATTATACCAAATGCTAGAAATGATCAGATTATTACCAAGATTATTGAAACATGTTTGTTTAGGCTTAGAGAGACATGAATCTAGAAACAAATGTAAAGATATGCTCAAAACAAACAAGGCATATAAGCGATGAATAACAGGTAGTTACCAACACAAGTATATCTACCAATTATGCAAGGGAATTCTTTTTTGGTAAAGGTATTGTACCCTATGAATATATTAATAAAAGAATAATATGAGTTTAGTATACGTAAGAGTAGCAATGAACCACTCTTAAAAGCTAGAACAATGTGCTATGAACACGCTCATATGCACAACAACCAAATAATAAACTAGAGTACTATAGAAAGGTAAAACAATGAAATTCCAACCGCCTCTAGATCTTGTACCAGTAGCATGTTAGTTACTCCTTAATTGCTAGCTTCCAAATCGACTTTATCCTGTCCACACGAGCATTTTTCTTAAATCTTATGGATGCGAGCTTTAATCTTGCTTCCTATCACCTTTGCCATGTATTCGATTGTTCCTCTCATGCCACACAAATTATGAACTTGCAACCAAAACTAGACGACTAACAATGCACGCAACGTTATTACGAGGTGACCTTGGAATCATCCAATCCATAATATCATCCCAAATTGGCAAAATATTTAGGAGGTCAGCGGCTTTAAGAACTTGTGTCCATATTTTAATCGAATAAGAACACTCAAAAAACAAATGCTCATGAGTGTCGGGTTGAGTTTTACATAACGGACGTTGAAGCATAGTTAAATCAACATCGTTTCTAACGTCCCATTGTCGAAGCCTATCTTGCGTTTTGAGACGTTTTTAAATAACGAGCCATAAATGTATGGCGTGTCTTGGGATACATTAGATTGACCATACCATACGAAACCGTTCAATCTCCTCTCCACGTTCACAAATTATGTTCCAAACTTTACGTACAGAAAAATCATGCATCACACCATCATGGCTTCTCCATAATAAGATATCCTCTTGTACATTACCTAATACAGGAACATTGACTTGGTTTAATATTAGGAAGAGATTTTACCATGAAATAGGCCACGACAAAGCACCATTAGAAACAATATTTACCACTTTATCTTGAAGAGAAAAACCCGCGTTAGTCACTCGTCGATAAGTCAAGTGGTTCATCAGGGGATAATGCTCATTCCAAATATAAAACCAAGCCGAGGCTTTGTCACCTTTACCCAATCTATAACGAAAATGGTTTCTAACATGATTACTAATTTGAAAAAGTTTTTGCCATCCCCAACTCACATTGGCCACTAGACTTACATCCCAAAAACTCCTATCTTTCAACTTGTAGGCATGAACCCACCTTACCCACAAAGACTCCTTGTTAGTTAACAGCTTGTATATATGCGACATCATCAATGCGACATTAAAGTTTTCTAGACGACGAATGCCTAGACCACCTTCAAATTTAGGTAGAGATACATCCTCCCAAGACACTTTAGCTTTGCCACATTTCATTTCTCCTTGACACCACAAGAAACCACACATAAGCCGCTCAATGTCATGTATAATACTAGCCGGGAGAATAAATACAGACGCCCAATATACATGCATAGATGATAAGACCGATCGAACAAGTTGCAACCTCCCTGCAAACGAAAGCCACTTGTTTTTCCAATCTTCTATTCTTTTCTCAACCCGTTCCACAAGAATCTTACAATCTTATGTAGGAGACGTGACGAGATGAGCGGCACTCCCAAGTATTTAATCGGTAAAGATCCTTCTTCGAATGGCATGAGATGAACAATAGATGTTTTAACCTATTGCCGAACATTACAAAAGAAAATGATGCTTTTCGGGATGCTAGGAACCAAACCTGAAACAATCTTAAACTCATCCAAAGAATCCATAATCACTTTAGTGAAAAGAACATCTCCACGAGCAAAAATTATTAAGTCATCTGCAAAACAAATGTTAATAATTTTTGGTTTGCTACATTTGTTATGATAGGCAAAGTTATCTTCCTCTCGAACCCTTCGCTACAAGATAAGAGTTAGAATCTCCATAACTAACGTGAATAGATAAGGAGACATAGGATCTCTTTGACGAAGCCCACTCCGCCCTTTAAAATAACCATGAACATTACCGTTGACGTTGATGGAGAAGGATGTGCTAGTAACACATGCCATAATCCATTCAATCATATGAGAGTGAAAACCAAAGCCGAAAAGAATATCTTTCAAGAGTTTCCAACTTACAGTATCATAAGCTTTTTGAATAATGATTTTGAAAGCACATCTCGAAGGCCCTCGATTCAAGTGGTAATTGTGCATTAACTCTTGAGTTAACAAAATATTATCCGAAATGCTTCTTCCCGGGATAAAAGCCGACTTGTTATTGCTAACCACATCATCTAAACCATCCTTAATACAATTTGTAATTATCTTACTAACACATTTGTAAATGACATTACAACACGAAATAGGCCGATAATCATTAATACGAGACGGTGTAGATACCTTAGGCAACAAAGCAATGATAGTATCATTGATTTCCTTCAACATTGTTGGGTTCAGTTCCTGATCCCTTCAGTCTTTCAGTAGATTTAAACATAAAATCCCCTAAATGTTACTCAAGCTGAAGTCTTTCAGTTTGAGTCGCTGAAGTTCTTCAGCGTCAGCTCTTCAAGTCCTTAGAAGATTGGGAAGTATCTTAACTTCAGTTTATGCAGCGGTACAGAAACTGAAGAAGGTCTTTGGAAAGAGCTTTAGTTCAACTTGGTTGACAATTCCAAGCTGAACGTTGTCTATCTCCTTAACAGAAGATTGAAACATTTGTTTCACTTCTAGAAGGTTTACAAGGCGGGAAAAAGATATGCTTTATGTCAAAAGGAATAAAGCAGATATCCTAGAAAGCAAATGTGCATTAAATGGTAGTTTAACCACCCATTTAATGCTTGCCACGTAGTCTAGGTTAAACTTGTAAACCCTAATCCCTTTTCCTATAAAAGGAAAGGGATTCCAAGAGTAAATGTCATCTCTTCCAATTAATGTGAAACACATTGAAGAGTTCATTTATCTCTCAAACAAACTAAATAGAAACTGCTGAAGCTAAAGCTTCAGTTCTAGTCGAATAGTTTGTTTTCTTATTTCTCATAACTTTGGTTAGAGAATAAGTTCGAAGGAGATAACACCCAACTGTCATTCAACCACCTTGAAATTCCGCAAGCAAGGTTTGTCATAGATTCTTTATTTGATTCTAATAAGAACCTATACGTTGAAAAGTACTTCTGTGTGTTTTAAACTTGTTCTTTATATTCTTCATTTATATATTTGTTTAAAACTCACTTTGTTGCCATGGAATGTGATTAGTTTAACTTGATAAACCTTATATCAGATTCCAAGGGACCAACAAGTGGTATCAGAGCCTTCTGGTTTATAAAATCCCTTTAAAAGGATATATAAAAAGGCTCAAAGATTTTTAAAATCAAGATCCATCTTAAATGGCAGCAGTAGAAGTATCATAGACTCTTGAATACAAGGGTGGCCAGTTAAATGTCGTTCCTGTACTAGAGGTGGAAAATTTCACCAACTAGAAAAAGAGGTTCATGTGCCACATCCTTGGTATTGAACCTTAATTTGAAAATATCATCAAAAATGGTCCTTTTATCCCCATGACAGCTGGTCAAAAGAAGCCAGAAGGACAATGGATTGGAGATGAGAGAAAGGTGGCTAACTTAGATCAACGACTCAAAAGTCTCATCATGTCTGTCCTTCCAGATGACCAAATGAATTCTGTCATAAACTGCTTAACAGCTAAATCAACTTGGGATGACCTGATATTGTATCATGAGGGCCCCTCTGATGTGAAAGAAAGTAGGGTCATGGACCTAATGTTGTGTTATAACACCTTCAAATTCAAAGAAGGTGAAACACTAACACAAACTTTCACCATATACAAAGCTTTAATGAATGAGTTAGTAAATGATGGCATCAAACTTTCAAAGCTTGAAATAAATGCCGGTTTTATAAACGGGTTACCAAAGAAGTGGCTAAGTTTCTGCCAAAGTTCAGAAACACAAATCATGTGAAAGATTCTGAGCTTGCTTCTCTATTTGGTTTATTCAAATATGAAGAAAACCCAATAGACAGTATTTATGAGACTGAAAAGAACAAATCTCTTGTCTCTGCAACACCTTTGTCAACTGCCTTCATCTCTACCTCTATTGTCCATGACTTTCAAGATAGTCCTGATAATGAAGAGGATACAAGAAGCAGTCATGAGTACCTGAATGACCTAGAAGAAGAATATCAAGTAAGAGCTCTTTTATCCAAGTCTAAAAGAGTCTTCAAGAAGGGTACTCAAAGGTTCAGCAGTGCAAAAGCAACTGACCAAACTAAATGCCACAAATGTGGCAAGAAAGGTCATTTTGCAAGAGACTGCTAGTCAAAAGCTTCAGTTCCCTCATGTCAATCACCCTTTCAACCAAAACCTCTCAGTTCCTCTCAGCAGAAACCAGAACTAAGGCCTACCAAGGACTTTGAAGCTAAATACAACAAAGTCAAGGCTAAACTGGCTCTCCTAAGTTCAAGTGCTTCAGCTTTCAAAGCCGCAACTATTAAGAACAAAGGTCTCATCGCTTAAGCCTATGAATGTTCTTGAATAAGTAAAGTGCATCAGATGATAATGAGATGGAGGAGGTTAAAGTAACTTAGGCCACTAAAAAAAAGAAAAGAAAAAAAAATAAAAAAAGGGAGTATAAAAAAGAGAACCAGCTGAAGAAAATGATGCTGTCAGCAAAGAAGGCACCAAAAATAATGAATGGGTGAAGATCTCCATGAGAAAGTATGACATCAGGAAGCCCATCTGGTACCTGGACAGTGGATGCTCAAGGCATATGACTGATGTCAAAAGCTACCTACACAAATACATGGAACAACTAGGACCTAAGGTGGTGTTTGGAGATGACTCAACATGCGTCACTGAAGGATATGGTTCAATCAAATGTAATGGTATAGTTTTCACAAAATTAGCATTTGTGAATGGTCTTAAATACAATTTAATTAACATCAGTCAACTCTGTGATGCTAAGTATATTGTTCAGTTTGATGAGAAAAGAGGAACAATCTTCAACTCTAACAAGGAAATTGTAATGATTGCTCTAAAAGTAAGAGATGTATATGTTCTTGACATGACATCTTCTGCTCAAGAATCTTGTTTCTTTGTCAAAGCTTCTGAAAATCTCAACTGGCTTTGGCATAAAAGACTTGCTCATTTAAACTTTAAAACAATCAACAAACTGGCTAAACAAAATCTTGTTATTGGTCTTCCCTCACTTGTCTACTCAAAAGACAAACCATGTTCATCATGTGAAAAGGGAAAGCATCATATGGCCAGCTTCAAAACAAAACAGACATCTTCTATCAAGAAATGTCTTCATCTTCTTCACATAGATTTATTTGGACCTATAACTCCTAGGTCCATTAACCATGAAAAGTACACCCTTGTCATTGTTGATGAGTACTCAAGGTACACCTGGGTATACTTCTTGAAGAAGAAAAGTCAAGCACCTAAAACTATCATGTCCTTCATCAATAGAGTTGAAAATCAAAATGACATCAAAGTCAAACAACTCAGAACTGACAATGGTACTAAATTCAGGAATAGCATTCTCGTCAATTTCTATGATGAAAAAGGGATTTCACAAAACTTCTCCTCTCCCTACACACCTGAACAAAATGGTGTTGCTGAAAGGAAAAATAGAACCCTCATAGAAGCTGCAAGAACAATGCTTTCAGGATCTGTCTTCTCAAAACAATACTGGACTGAAGCTGTAGCCACTGCATGCTACACTCAAAATAGATTCACCATTGTGAAAAGACATCTTAAAACTTCTTATGAAATTTTTCATAAGAGAACCCTAAATGATCACCTAGGAAATTTTTCATGTCTTTGGATGTCCAGTTTACATCCATAATCATAATGATCACCTAGGAAAGTTTGATGAAAAAGCTGATGATGGTTATCTTCTTGGTTACTCACTAGTTTCCAATGCCTTTAGAGTCTTCAACACAAGAAGACAGAAAACTAAAGAAATCTATCACATCACATTTGATGAAAGCACTGATGCTATCAAATTCTCAAAACCTTCAGTTGACAACATCAACATTGCTGAAAATGAAAGATATCCACCTGATGAATATCTTCATCCTTATGAGCCTTCTCAAAGGTATCAAACAAACAACAATGATGTGTCCTTCATAGAACCCTATGAATGTCCTGAACCAGTTGTTCTTGAAACTAAAGTTTCATCTGACCAAAATGGTCTAACTGATCAAAATGATCAATCTGTTCAAAATGATGAAATCTTAAATGATGATCATTCTGAACATTCTAATCATACCAATGATGTACAAATCATTGATAATCTCCCAAACACTAAAGACTTTCAGATCTCTAAATACTCATCCTCTCCAAGAGTAGAGGATACTTCAGTACAAGATATAATTCCAATCCTAAATCCACCCTTACCCATTCCATCAGTAGTTACTCCAGCTCCTCAAGACAGATGGTCTCAGGATAAACACATTAAGCTGGTCAATATCATTGGTAATCCAGAAGCTAGAATGCTCACAAGAGCCATGGCCAAAGAACTTGGTGCAGCTTCAGCTCATGAATGTCTCTTTGTAGATTTTCTCTTTGAAGAAGAACCTAGAAAGGTCTCTGAAGCACTACAACATCCAGGATGGGTTGATGCCATTCAAGATGAACTAAACCAATTCACCAGAAACAAAGTCTGGACATTAGTTCCTGCACCTTATGGTAAAACCATAATTGGCTCAAAATGGGTATTCATGAACAAAAGGGATGAAACTGGAATTGTCATTAAAAATAAGGCAAGACTTGTAGCTCAAGGCTACAATAAGAATGAAGGCATTGATTATGATGAGACCTTGATCCAGTTGCAAGACTTGAAGCAATCAGAATCTTTCTTGCCTTTGCCACATACATGAACTTCATTATTTATTAGATGGATGTCAAAAGTGCATTACTCAATGGTAAACTAAAAGAAGAAGTTTATGTCAAACAATCTCCAGGTTTTGAGAGCAATGAGTTCTCAAACCATGTATGCAAATTGGACAAAGCCCTTTACGGACTTAAACAAGCTCCAAGAGCATGGTATAAAACTCTCTCAACCTTTCTCACCAAACATAAGTTTGTAAGAGGTAAGATAGACAACACTCGGTTTGTCTACAAAACTCAAACTGCTGTGATTCTGGTTCAAATCTATGTTGATGACATTATCTTTGGGTCCACTAGCATAAAATTATACAAACAGTTCGCTAAACTGATGACTCAAAGATATGAAATGAGCATGATGGGTGTCCTCACTTACTTCCTTAGATTTCAGATTAAACAATCTGAAAGAGGCATTTCAATCAACCAAAAAAATATGTCAAGGATCTGCTGAAAAGGTATGACATAATTGGTTCATCATTGAAAACTCCAATGGTACCCCCTAACAACTTAGGACCTGATCTTAGTGGCAAAGCTGTAAATGAGACTCAGTATAGAGGTATGATTGGATCACTAATGTATCTAACTGCAAGCAGACCTGACATTCAATTCTCAACTTGTTTATGTGCAAGATATCAAGCAAATCCTAAGGAATCCCACCTTGGTCTGTAGTATCCAAAATATTCAGTTTTTGACCTAAAAGGATACTCAAACTCTGACTATGCTTGATGCAACTTAGACAGGAAAAGCACCTCAGGTGCTTGTCAGTTGCTAGGAGGCAAACTAGTGTGCTGGAGTGCAAAAAAGCAGCAATCTATAGCTATGTCCTCAACTAAAGCTGAATATGTAGCTACTGCTGGATGTTGTGCTAACATATTATGGATGAAAAGTTAACTTACTGACTGTGACATCATATATGAAAAAGTACCCATATTTTATGATAACACTAGTGCTATTGCAATCTCAAACAATCCAGTTTTACACTCAAGAACAAAGCATATTAATATCAGATATCACTTTATCAGAGATCATGTTCTCAAAGGGGACATTGAATTATATTTCATTCCCACTCAATATCAACTTGTTGATATCTTCACCAAGCCTCTGAATGAGCCAACTTTTAAAAGATTGATTGTTGAACTAGGTATGCTGAACATTGATTCAAAACCTGAAGCTTCAGTACTGCCTGAAGAAAACTGAAGCTTTAGCACTTTCTTCCAATACTGAACAAACTTTCATATGTTAAATGTCAGTTCAGCTTTTGCATATAACCTTTAGCTTGCTTAAGTGAAGTAACTGAGCAATCACATATGTCTCATTCATGGATTTGCATGAGCATGTGTGGTTTTGTCGCCTTCGCTAGAGCACATATATTGGTCAAGTCAAGAACTGAACAAAACTGATTTATTTTCTTAAGTTTAGTTTATAAAATGATTTTATCTAATTCTTCAGTTGTCTCTCGAGTGAAGTAACTGAGCAATCACATATATCTCATTCATGGATTTGCATGCGCATTTGGGGTTTTGTCGCCTTCGCTGGAAGATTGATGATGATGAAGATTACAATAATCTGTTCAGCATAACATAACACCAAACCTGAACCTAGTCCAGCTTTTTCAAATATCAATCTTAAGGTCAGCTTTAAAACAAATGTGATTTTTAAAAGTAATATTATTTTATCAAAATAATTTCCTTTTCAAAGAAGTTTTTTAATTGAAATATATTAATAAAGGATATCCAAAAGTTAGAATGACCTCATCATCTTTCTCTCACCTACTTTTTTAGTTGAATAGACGGCTGTTCACTGTTCTAGGTGTTTGATGCATGCTTTGCTGACTTTCATTAAATACAAAGTTTAGCACACATGTTGAAAAAAACCCTAAACATTCCCATAACTTTATAACCTCAAATGATAATTACAATTTCTCAAAGAAAAAATTGTAATTTCATCAATCATATAAATCACAACAAACCTTTCAACAACTTACTCTCACAAATTCATCAAAAACAAACAAAACACACACCTCAAACCAGATCAAATCTTCAAAACCCTAACTATCCATAATGGCTGAATCATCATCACACAATCCCTCTTTACCTAAAATCACTCCCAAAGAAGAACCTGTCACTCTTGACAAACCCGAAAGCCTAAACCCTTTCTTACTTGCAGATCAGATTGAGTTCACCTTTGAAGAGATTGCCTTTACCACCAACAATGAAGTTGCACTACTATATTCCTCACACCCAAACTCAGAATAGTTTAGGGAGGTGTTAGACTTCATTTCCAAATGCTGTCTAAAGGAAGCTTTTACCAGGGCCCCAACTCAATACAAAGAATACCTATGTGAATTTTGGTATACTGCAAAGACCTTAGATGACTCTAAGATTTGGGTATCCACTCCTACAGGTGGAATTAGAGAAGACATAGGTATCAACACTTTTAGAAATGCTCTTAGGGCTCATTACCTACCTCACTCAAGTATGTATGTTTCCCTACCCTTCATAACAATAGTGAGGCCATGGTTTGCAACAATAGGTTACAGTAGGGAGATTGGGGCAAAAGGAACTCTTAAAAAGAGTTTTCTTCCTCCTAGGTAGAGGCTACTGATGGGTCAAATCATTTAGTGTTTAGGTCGGAAAACAGGTGGCCTGGATCAAATATCCAACAAGGATTCCACCATCTTGTATTGTCTGGCCAATGGGGTAAAGGTAGATTACGCTAAGCTAATATGGGAGGATATAATTCACAAGCTGAACAAGAAAACTAGGGAAAAGGTTGTTTCCTATCCTAGGTTTATATCCCTTCTACTAGAATACATGATGCCTGAATATGAAAATTAAGAGCTCACCATAAACCCCACTTAAGTCTTCAATGTTCACAACTGGGCACTGAAGCCAAACCAAACTGAAAGACCTCCCTTCACTGACCACATGAAGGCCATTTGCAATTTAGATGTGCATGTGGACTCCAAATCTCTAAAACCTTCCTCACAAACCGAGGAGGTTCCCCAAGGCAAAAAGCTTGGAGCTAAAAGTGGACTCAAAAGAAAACAATCTTCAAAATACACATCTGAGTCCAACATTGAGGCATCCAAATCCAAAACTGGCCAATCAGAAAAAGAAACTCAGTCCAGTTCGGCCAAGGACAAAAGCCCAAGCCATCCTTCACCTCCCACACCAGTGGTTGGTGAAATGCATAAAGAGGTACAACAAGCAGCTGGTGGCCCAACATCTTTAGGGGCCACCAGTAAAGAAGGAGCCCGCCCTCAACTTAGTAGTGGTATGTCTGCATTTAATTCTTATTAAACCTATTTATTCAGCTTCTTTCATTTACACTATGAGTCTACATCAAGACATGATGCTTCAGCAGATTCCACAGCTGAAGCTGATTCAGGAAATTCTGCTCCTAATGATTCCATACCTTCACAACAGGGTATGGATGAAGGAACCAAATACTATTAAAATTGATCACATTTGTAGGGACTAATCCAAGTGTTCTTGTAGATCAAACCAAATCTGTTGGAGATGGGTTAAAAACTGCCCACACTGATTCAGGTACAAATGAGGAGTCCAGAGCTGATGAAATTTCAAAGAAAATAAAGCTGGAGGATTTATCAGATCTCTTGAAAGACACAAGATCTGCCTTCTTCACTCCTGACTCCTCACAAGATGAGCCAATCATTGTTTCAGATGAGAGTGAAGAGGAAGAGGAAGTTGACAAAGATAAAGACACTCATGCTACTTCTCATGATATACCTAAAGACACTTTAATCCCACATCCTCCATCTCCAAAATCGGCTCAAATTCAAGAGTTAATGGCTCAGGTTCAATTACTTCAGCCCTAGAAGGATGAGCTGGAACAACAAAAGGCAAAAGTTGAAGCTGAAGTTGCCTCACTGAAGGCTAGGCCCTCATATCCAGACATCAACCAGCTTACTGATCTTCTGGTAACCTCTTTAAAACCTAAATTCTCTAAGCTCTTAGCCTCACATGACTTTGCCAGCTGCTTACCAAACGCACTAAAAGAGCTCCCATCAAAATTCACTGAATTATCTGGAGATATTAAAGAGCTAAAGAAGCATGTTCAAGACATAGAAATCGAGCTACCTGGGGACTTAAAAGAAATTCCAATAAAACTGGAGACATTCACTTCCACTATCTTAGTCTTTCATCCCAGGTTGCTAAACTAAAGAATATTCAATGGGAACTTCTAGCGGAGTTTCAAGCTTTACCAAGTCAAGTATCTTCAATTTAGGAAAAGCTCAAGACTTTGGATTCCCTTCCAAGTTTATTGAACAAGGTTACTGATACCTTGAACAGGTTTGCCACTATGGTGGAAAATGCATCAGGAGCTACACGCGATAATGTTCCTTCAGCAGGTCAAGCATCTACTTCACCTGCTGAGGGGGAGAAGAACACCACCAAGGATGCTGAAACAAACCTGCAAAATTAATTAGTTGATCTTTCAGGCATTGATATGGTGGAACAATACCACAACAAGAAGTTACTCTTTGATAAATATTATGACAAGATGCTAAAAAGAAGAAAAAGCTCAAAGATCATAAACTGTGATGTTCTCACACAAAAGGGCTCTATCTCACTGAAAGTATATAGGAAAGATGGGGCAATTGAAGTCATTGCAAATTTCAATGTCAGTGACTTACATTTGGCTGAATGAAGAGAAGTTGTACAAGCTTGTCCTGATAGAAAAGAAAAAGGATGGAAAACCATCTATGGATTGATAAAGACAAGAATGGAATACCTTGATCAAACTGAAAAAGAACTAAAGATTGACTTCAACAAACTCCTCAAAGAACAAGATCATCTGAATGAGCTAAATGAGTTAGCAAACAAGAAAAGAAAAAGAACCAGTGACTTAAAAGACCATTCCAGGTCAACAAAGAAACACAAGTCATCAAGTTCAGCATGAAGAAGAGGTTCATTGAGCAACTAAGGCGGTAGAATGGAAACCGTTTGTAATAACTTTATCTTTTGTAAATGTAATGTAATGAAAGTTAGAATGAATGGTTATCAGTTTATGTTGTTTAATTTATATCAGTTGTGTAAGAAGAAGTTGTTTTGCTCACTTACAACTCATTTTAACTTAAGCTATTTATATATTCAAATAGGGGAGATTGTTGGGTTCAGTTTCTGAGCCCTTCAGTCTTTCAGTAGATTTAAACATAAAATCCCCTAAGTGTTACTCAAGCTGAAGTCTTTCAGTTTAAGTTTCTGAAGTTCTTCAGCGTCAGCTCTTCAGGCCCTTAGAAGATTAGGAAGTATCTTTACTTCAGTTTATGCAGCGGTACAAAAACTGAAAAAGGTCTTTGGAAAGAGATTCCGTTCAGCTTGGTTGACAATTCTAAGCTAAACGTTGTCTATCTCCTTAACAAAAGATTGAAACGTTTATTTCACTTCTAGAAGGTTTACAAGGCAGGAAAAAGATATGCTTTATGTCAAAAGGAATAAAGCAGATCTTCTTGGGGAAGTAACTTCTAAAATTGGTATAGAAGTATAACAACTTTTCCTAAAGGACTGTACCTAGTACTAGAAAGCAAACGTGCATTAAATGGTAGTTCAACCACCCATTTAATGTTTGCCACGTAGTCTAGGTTAAACTTGTAAATCCTAATCCCTTTGCCTATAAAAGGAAAGGGATTCCAAGAGTAAATGTCATCTCTTCCAATTAATGTGAAACACATTGAAGACTTTATTTATCTCTCAAACAAACTGAATAGAAACTACTGAAGTTGAAGCTTCAGTTCTAGTCAAATAGTTTGTTTTATTATTTCTCATAACTTTGCTTAGAGAATAAGTTCGAAGGAGATAACACACCAATTGTCATTCAACCACCTTTCTATTCTGCAAGCAAGGTGTGTCATAGATTCTTTATTTGATTCTAATAAAAACCTATACATTGAAAAGTACTTCTGTCTGTTTTAAACTTGTTCTTTATATTCTTCATATATATATTTGTTTAAAACTCACTTTGTTGCCATGGAATGTGATTAGTTTAACTTGATAAACCTTATATCAGATTCCAAGGGACCAACAAACATTTGACTATTCGTGAAGAAATCCTTTGTAGCTCTACACATGTCACCTCCTACAACATCCCATGACTTTAAAAAAAATACCAAAGTAAAGCCATCGGGCCGCGAGGATTTGTCATTCCCAATAGAAAAAATGGTTGTATGAATTTCAGAATTGGTAACATCACAGATCATTTTTTCAGCACGGTTGGAATTCAAGCGTTTGGAGAACAGCCCTTCATAATTTAAATTGATGGTATCACCTTCAACTCCTAGAAAACTTGTATAATGATTCACGAAAACATTAGGAACAATGTTACCTTCATACATAATGTTGTCATGCCCATAAACACAATCGATCCGACTCCGACTAACTCTAGCATTTATAGAACGATGAAAGTACACCAAATTGGAATCCCCCAAGCGAGGCCATTTGATTTTCGCTTTCTGTTTCAAAAACCTTTCTTCATCAAGCAAAGCTTTCGTATACGCTGTGAGGTAAGCAGCTTCTTCTTCACGAAGCACACTAGAAGTTGGGTTTTTGTCAAGTGCCTTTTGTACCTCGTCAAGTTCATGCCTAAGTTTCTCAACCCTGTTATGAAGGTTACCTTGCGAGTGCATCAGCTTACGGATAGGTTTTTTCAACAACCTTAACTTTTTCACAAGTTTAAACATGTTATGCAAGGAAATTCTTTCGACCTATGACCCGAACATAACAAGCGCATTAAGATAGGTTTGTGTCATATACACATACACATATACTTCTACTAATCAAGTCGTTAGACGTGAGATTAGTCCTTCAACAAAAGATTAGGGGTGGCAATTTGGGTCGGGTTTAGGTTGGCGGGTTCGGGTTGGCAGGTTGGCGGGTCAGAATTATCCCAACCAAAACCTGACCCATTTAAATAATATGGTCAGCTATGTCAACCCTAACCTGTTTACACATAACCCGAACGTGACCCATTTAAACTGTATATATACTTGGGTTGGCCGGTTAAATAGGTTACACGGGTTGAATAGGTTAAACGGGTTTCTGAATGACCCATTTAACCTGTTTTATATACAAAAGTTGGCACATTACACGGGTTAAACAGGTTAACGGGTTTGCGGTCGACCCGTTTAACCCATTTAACACATGTAACAAAATATAAATAATTTATAATTTTAGAAAAAAATCTTAAACGTGTTGGCGGTCGACCCGCTTAATTTATTCCCAACCCGAACCTAACCTGTTTAATAAACGGGTCTGATAGGTGGACCCAAACCCGACCTGAAATCTATTAGACTCAACCCGAACTTGTTAATTTTCGTGTCGATTTTAGGTCGGGTTTCCTGTCAGGTCAGAAATTGCCACCCCTACAGAAGATTAAGCGGGTTATCTACCAATTCACCACACAATTCTCACAAGCATGATATTGATTCGTATGGCCAAAACGATTCAAAATCAACCAAAACAATTGAGCCTTTCGACCTACTTCAATTGCAATGAACAACCAAAGGATAAATAATAACCAAACAAACTTCTATCAAGCATATATGTAAAGTATAAACGAGCATAGCAATACGTATGATCCTATATCACATTTCTCATGGAGCCCAAACAAACATAACCGACTACTCCATAATCAAACAAGTAATACGTATATTAAACTCATAAAATTCAGAAGCATTCATCATTAAAAGATAATAGAAATGATACCAAAGTTATAAGATCAAAGATGGCTATTACAATTTTTCCTAACAATAACCCAAGCTATCGATTCATATTGTCCCGAACCCTTAAGGTACTGTCACTACACTTTTTGGTTCTTTCTCTTGGTGATTCTCTTCGGTGGTGATGGATTGTAATAGTTGGTGTAAGAGTTGTGTCGAATGGCGGAGCCAAAGGGGCTTTTTATAGGCTTTTGTGATGAGCAAAGTGCGGCGTAAAAAATAATTTGTGCGACACACATCGTGACATTAGCGCCAAAGTTTCATAAATGCAGGAGAAGTACGCCGCAGTTTTTATTTTATGCGTCGTACTTTGATTCTATGAAAAGTGCGTCACACTTATTGGGAAGTACGGAGCACATCGTGCATTTTCAGCTCAAGTCATAAATACGACAATTATAGATATTTGTTTCCTCTTTCCGTGGCCATTTAAATCAGCTTAATTCGAGTTCGTATGATCGAGTTATGGCCAAAACAATGGACAGGTGTCGGGAAACCTTAAGTTTGAGTTGACTTCTTCGTTTAAGCTCCATATCTTTGTGTATTCTTCCGTTTTTTTCCACGACATGTCACATGAACTTACAATAGCAAATATAGTCTATTAAGTATCAAAAGTTCATATAATTCACCAATAAATATATATATAAGCACAGATAACGCATATAGAAATATGTATAAAATGCGCGTTATCAAATCCCCAACACTTAAACTTTGTTTGCCCAAAAAAAGAAAAACTAGAAACAAGGTTCTAAATGACAAAATAAGGGAAATTTTTAAAATTTTAAATTTTTTGAAAATATTAAAAATATTCTTGCTTTTTTTATAAATAAGTGCAAAAGGCGCAAACACCCCCTCCCGCTTAAGGGTTTTGCTTGTCCTTAAGCTATATAGCGGAAAAAATAAAGATATAAATAATTTACAAACAGAATTATGAATAATATTTTTGAATTTTTAATAGGCGAAAACAGAGATGTTTGACAATACCCAATGATTCTCAAGCTACAATAACATGACTAAGCACCTCACGAAGTAGGAATGTACAATTCTCTCAAACATTCGTATATGATGTAATAGAGGGTAAAAAGGAAATCACACTCAATTGCTCAGTCATGATTCATTAAGTTATCATAGGATTGTATAAGAAACAAAACTGCACCGACATGGCATAAGCATCAAGTATAATTATCAAAAAGGACTTTTATTTGAGTTGTAATGGTAGACTAAGGGTTTATAAGGGGTATGGATAAGGAATGAGAAATATATACTGAAATTGGTTTTAAGATAAAAATAGATGTAAAAAGTCCAAGAAACCCATGTTGGTAGTTACTAAGCATACTACAAACTCGTGAGGTAATCAAACAAACCTCTCTCAATCTCGTACAAGAATGACATAACAATACATCGTGAACCAATACTTTCTAGTTGGCAAACAACAACCAATAATCCAACTCTTTTGCATACTTCATTATTTTTGTTTATTCTCCTTTTTTCAATTCACTTTTTTTCTCATTCTTTTTTTTCAATCCACCCTCCATATTTGTACAGCCAACAATTCCCCCACACTTAATATGAGCGTACACCACAAAAATACAAAATCAAAAGGACGTCTCATTAATCTTCGTTGAAATGGCACAACACTCATAATAAGCGCGAACAAACTATTAATCAAAAATCAATCCAACATACCGAGAAACTAGCAACCAGCCATTTAGACTTTCGATAAAGGTAAGGCTAGGCTAAAGGTTATATATTTTTGTATTTGTATTTCATATTTTTAGCTAGATGTAAGAAACAAAAAGAATGGCTCAACAGTTTTAACTAGGGGTATCTAGCACTAAAGATGAGTGCTACAAAAGGGTTTTATTGAGTGATTAGCTGTAATCTTTGCCCTTTTGTGTTCTGAATATTTCAGTTATGGTCCTTTGACTATTTGACTTTTGTCAGTTCATTCAGATTTTGTACCGTGTTGACGGTGGTGATTTTAAGAGATACGTGATTATTTGAGGTTTATTGTGATTAATAATCATTTTGAAAGGTATTATTGTGTTATTTGTATTCCGGGTGGTTCGACCCGTAAATTTTGAGAAATGCCGAAAAACGAGTCTGACACGTCCGTTAATGTCCAAATGAGTTTTGAAGGGTGTAAAGTAAAAACATGTCGTGTAAATACTCTAGGTTAATGGAAAAGTATTTTTAAAGTGAATAAAAATGCAAATTAACTTTGGGGTAAATTTTACAGTTGAGTTTTACGAGTTTTTAAGTGATTTCGACACAAAAAGAAAAGCCCGAGACCCCATGGGATACCATGGCCGGTAAAATGGTCAAGAGGAGGGAACAAGATGACTTAATTTTAGCTAATGTGTCCTAAATTGTACACATATATGCCTTTCACTAGACAAATCCACTCATTATCCATTTCATTTCAAAAAAATAAAAACGCACACATAGGTGGGTGTGTGTGTTTCGTCCGCCACCTAACCACCATAAACCATCATAAAAATTCCAACTTTGATCAAGAGCGTGATATTCCGGGTTGATACGAGTGTTTGGGTATTCATTTAAACAACGTTTGGGTTGTCCGGTTCGTGTCGAAATATACATTTTTGAAGATTTTCTTGTAAGTTTTCAAATTTAAATTTCGTTTGTCCTTTTGGGTTTATTTTGATGCATAGATGTTAGTTGTACAAGTTGATCGTTGTGAAAATTGATTTTTGGAAGCGAAACGAAAGAAAAAGGGTGTGTTTGGTTCGTGTAAAAAGAAAAGGAAAAAGAGGGTTTTTGTAGTTTTGATGTCGTGGTCGTGATGGTTGAATAATATATGATGCTAGAATGCTTATTTTTTATAGTAGCTTGTATGGCTTATTCGGGCTTATTTTTAAGCTATTTCTTGGCTTATTTTGGGCTTATATGCCACGAAATCTTCCCAAAATCACTAGGAAAGTGATTTTGATTATTTTTGTGTTATGGCGTATGTTGTGGACTATTTTTGAGGCTTATGGTAGTAACCAAATGCGATACGTAGCTTATTAGCTTATTTTCAAGCTTAATATACGTATTTTTGAGCTATTGGACTCACGGCCCAATAAGTCTATTTAAGCCGCGGCTTAATGGGAGGGCTTATTGTGGTCCGGATTATTTTCTACTTATAAGTATATACTTATATATGTAAATGGACCTTGGTTTTGGACTTGGATTATATTTTTGACTTATAAAAGTCCTAATGGACCCTTGTTGGGCCTTAAAGCCCAATAAGCGATATTTACTAGTTATGAGAGTTTTGCAAACTTTTGAAAGTGGAAATGTATTTATGTAGTGATATTGAACGATGTGATGGGAAAAACATGTTGGAAACCGTTAAAAATTAAGATTTAGAAATTTTGTCAAAAAGTGTCAAATTTGTGAAAAATTGTTGAAAATAAGGTTTGAACCTTGGAAAACATTGTATAAACGTACGGGTCATGTCGAAATTTCGTAAAAAGTTTATACTTAGAAATTTTCTTAAAACATGATTTTTGATTTTAAATAATAAAATAATATTTAATTATTTTATTTATTTAATAAATTCACTAAAAGACGAAAAATATAATTTTTCTCGAAACTTCTCTAATGTGTTTATTATGAGTAAACGTTTCATTTTCAATCGTATAATGATTGTTTTGAGGTGTATAAGGTTTACTAAATGGACTTGTTAAAATATATTTATAATTATTAATTATAAATATTTATTTATATTACTTATCTATTTTCTCTAAATAGTATAAGTATGTATTATCAGAGAATGAGATTGATATAATTGTGAAGTTAAGTTGTCAACCATCACACCACTAAACTGTTTTGGGTAATTGTACAACGCGTCTAAAATACTATGCATCAAACATGAAGATTGTTTTGGAATTGAATGATTAAATTGAGACATTAACTGGACTAGGTCGTGTGCGGGCGTCGTTGCATTTGCTTGTGTGATTGAGATTGGGTTGCTAAAGACTTGCTTGAGGTGAGTTCTCGTAGCCCTACTTTTTACTGGTTTTTCCGTTGGGGGAAATGATAGTCAAATGTGTTTTGAAATGTTTTGAATTGATGTGTGCGAAATGGGTTTTGTTTTTGGGACAAGTTATGTGCTTATGACTGCTATGTGAATATTATGTGTTGATTTACTTGCATGTACTGTGTTTGGCATGGCAAGGTTCTGTGTGGTACTTGCATGTGCTGTGTTTGACATGCAAGGTTCTGTGTGGTTCGCCCTAATATAGTGCTCCAACTGGTAGGCCCTTTAGGTGCGTTAGTGATTTGGGAGTTGCGACTCCTGGTTTATTATTGGATGTTGAGATATGACTAGTGGGCATGCTATGTCTTGGATTGTTAGCATATATTCACTATCATATAGCACTATTGTCCGTTGTTGAAGTATTGGCACAACTTTTGGGTTTAAGGTCAAACCTACGAGCTCACCAACATTATTGTTGACGTTTTCAAGTATCATTTTCAGGTGAAGTGAAAGAAGAGTAGTTTGGTGATTGTGATAGCAGACTTAGAATTATCCCGTGAGGATTTTCGTTTGAAGTTTGCTTGCTTGTTGTTTGAATATGGTTTTTGGATGTTTTGGATTAAGTTTGAATTATGGTCCCCTATGTGGGCAGTTGAATAAGTGTAAGAGATTGCGGATTTCAGTAGCGATTTACGACATCACTTGAGTTTGTTTAAGGTTGATGGTCTTCATCAGCACTGAGTTTATGCAATGTTAGTTTATCTTTATTTTTGGTTATTGTGTTATGATTGATCTTTATGTTGCATTCTATAGTTTTCCGCCATTTTCGGGGTTGTGTGGACAGATTGGTAATCAGGTAGCCAAGGGGTTATAGAGAACTAGTGTGATTGGCCTTAGACTATAACCTAAGATCCGTAGTCTGTTGTTGTATAGGATTCTATCTTGTGTTATGTGCGCAGTGTTCTGCTTTTTGTGTGTTCGCGGTTTAGTTGCCTTTTTATGGAGTCATTTAAAGAGTGGGTCTCAATATTGAATATGAATGGAAAGGATTGCGAATATAAGTACGGTAGCAACGTAGGTTATTAAGCGTATACAACTTAACTCATACCTTAGTAAGTTGTTCACCAAATCGATGTTGACACCGTAGGATGGTTGTTTTGTGCTATTATCGGTAATATTTATTTATCTATATATATATATATATATATTATATATATTTATATATATATATATTATATATATTATATTTCTATAATTTAATATATAATATATAGTGTGATATCTACTATATATGTATTAGTCTTCCCACTTACCTACGTTGCCCATGTTCTCCCTGTTTAGATTATGCGCCAAGATGAGGACACAAAGTGATGGCCAGGCATGCTGGGGGGGGGGGATGACCGAATCATTATTAGGAGGGGGAACGGGTAAACGGGTTGGTAGAGGTGGAAGGGGTAGAAGACCTAGGGAAGGTAATGATGATTGTGTTGATGAATTGAATGGTCAAGGAAATGACCAAGGTATGGGAGCTAATGGGGGTGTAGAGGGAGTCAATGGGAATGTAGAGGGAGCCAATGAGGGAGCACCCGACTTCTCGATGATCATTGCCCAACAATTGCAGAACCTCTTACCCGCCATGTTGGCTCAGGTTAGTAACTGAGGAAATGTTGGAAATCAGAATGGTAATGTGGTTAATGAGAACGTTTAGGAGAACGTTAGGTTGTTCATATAAGGAGTTCTTAGCTTGTAACCCTAAGGAATATGAAGGTAAGGGAGGTGATATAGTTCTTAATCGTTGTATTGAGAAAATGGAGTCTGTGCACGATATGAGTGGTTGTAGTATTGACCAAAAAGTGAAATACACTGCTGGTTCATTTGTGGGTAAGGCTTTAACGTGGTGGAACTCTTAGATCCGCACGCTAAGCCGGGAAGTTGCTGTTAGTATGTCATGGAATGACTTTAAGTTTATGATGATACAAGAGTTTTGTCCTAGTCATGAGATGCAAAAGTTGGAATTTGAGTTGTGGAATCACGCCATGGTCGGGGCTGGCCATGCTGCGTATACTGATAGGTTTCATGAGTTGGCTAGGTTAGTTCCACATTTGGTAACTCCTAAGAGTAGGATGATTGAGAGGTATGTGTATGGCCTTGCTCCACAAATCCATAGGATGGCGGCAACAACAGAGCCAAAGAATATACCAAAGGCTGTGCAGATTTCTGGTGCACTAACCGATGAGGATGTGAGAAATAGATCAATTAAGAAAGTTGAGAAAAGAGGAAGTGTGGGAGAACCTAGCAAGGATAGGAGTGAAAGGGATGATAATAAGAGGACTAGGACTGTGAATGCTTTTGCTACTACTATAAACCCTATAGGAAGAGAGAATACGGGTACTTGGCCCAAGTGTACCATCTGCAACTCCTTTCATGCACCCGGTGGGCTTTGTCGGACATGCTACAACTGTAACCGCCCGGGTCATTTGGCAAGGGATTATAGAAGCGTGCCAAGGAATGTGAACCCTGTCAATGCTAGAAACCCAACTGTTAGGGCATGTTATGAGTGTGGTAGTATCGACCATGTCAGACCAGCTTGCCCTAGGTGGAATAGGCCACAAGGACCGGGAGAAAATCATCCAAATCAAGTTGCTGCTAATAACGGGGGTCAGGGTCGTTGAAACCAAGGAAACCAGGCTAGGGGTATGGCATTTATGTTGGGAGCAGAGGAAGCTCACCAGGATCCGAACATTGTGACGGGTACGTTTACTTTGAACAATCATTTTGCCACTACCTTATTTGACTCTGGTGCCGATTATAGTTTTGTTTCCACTACTTTCATACCTCTGTTAGGCTTAAAGCCTAACGACTTAGGTTTCAGATAAGATTGAGATAGCTAGCGGGCAGCTAGTAGAGATTGATAAGGTTATTAAGGGTTGCAAACTAGAAATCGAGGGTCCTATTTTTGACATCGACTTGATACCTTTTGGACATGGGAGTTTTGATGTGATTATAGGTATGGACTGGTTGTCTAATTATAAAGCTGAAATAATTTTCCATGAGAAGGTAGTGAGGATACCACTACCGGATGGCAAGGTGCTTAGAGTATTAGGAGAGAGACCGGATGAGAAAGCGAGATTTTAATGGGTATTAAGAAACAAGAAGATATTGTTGTGGTTAGAGAATTTCTTGAGGTATTTCCAGATGACCTACCTGGATTACCGCCTATTCGGGAAATTGAGTTTCGAATTGAGTTAATCCCTGGAGCAATGCCGGTAGCAAAGTCTCCATATCGTTTGGCACCTTCTGAATTGGAGGAGTTGTATGGATAACCCAAGGAACTCCAAGACAAAGGTTTCATTTGACCAAGTTCGTCACCTTGGGGAGCACCGATATTGTTTGTTAAGAAAAAGGATGGTTCTTTTAGAATGTGTATTGATTATAGAGAATTGAACAAGTTGACTGTTAAGAATCGTTAAGCACTTCCTAAAATTGATGATCTATTTGATCAACTACAAGGGTCGCAGTTTTCTTGAAGATAGATCTTAGGTCTGGATACCATCAACTGAGAGTGCATGAGGCTGACATTCCAAAGACTGCGTTTAGAACTCGTTATGGACATTTTGAGTTCACTATAATGCCCTTTGGTCTGACTAATGCACCAGTAATGTTTATGGATTTGATGAATAGAGTTAGTAGGCCATATCTTGATAAGTTTGTGATAGTGTTTATAGACGATATTTTAATCTACTCTAAGACTCAAAAGGAGCATGCAGAACACTTAAGGTTAGTCTTGGGACTGTTAAAAAAAGGAGAAATTGTATGCTAAGTTTTCTAAGTGTGAATTCTGGCTTAGAGAAGTGCAGTTTCTTGGGCATGTGATAAATGGTAATGGGATTCATGTAGACCCTAGTAAGATTGAAGCTGTTAAGAATTAGAAAGCCCCTAAAACTCCGACTAAGGTTCGTTCGTTCTTAAGATTGGCTGGATATTACCGTAGGTTCATTGAGAACTTTTCTAAGATAGCTAAGTCTCTTACTATCTTGACTCAGAAAAGTAAGACTTTCTAGTAGGGTGAGGAACATGAATTGGCATTTCAGACCTTGAAGGATAAGTTGTGTAATGCGCCTGTTCTAGCTCTCCCCGATGGACCGAAAGACTGTGGTATATTGTGATGCGTTCGGGATAGGACTAGGTTGTGTGTTAATGCAAATAGGTAAAGTAATAGCCTATGCGTCTAGGCAGTTGAAAATTCATGAGAAGATTTGTACTACCTATGATTTGGAGTTGGGTGCGGTCGTGGTTGCACTTAAGATCTGGAGACATTACCTGTATGGGACAAAGAGTGTCATTTATACAGATCATAAGAGTCTTTAGCACATCTTTAGTCAGAAAGAGTTGAATATGCAAGAGCGTCATTGAATATAGTTGTTTAGTGATTATGACTGTGAAATTCGCTACTATCCTGGTAAGGCGAATGTGGTGGCTAATGCCCGAAGTAGGAAGGAAAGAGTAAAGCCTAAGAGAGTTAGAGCTATGAATATGACCCTTCAGTTGAGTATCAAGGATAAGATACTTGCGGCTTAGAGAGAGGCTGTAGATGAGTCTAAAGGAATGCAGAAAGGTTTTGATGATATGATAGAACAGAGAAGTGATGGGACTTTATACTACCTGGATCGAATATGGGTACCTTTTAAGGGTGAGGTGAGAACCCTGATAATAGGATAAGCCTATAAGTCGAACGTACTCTCGTCAACCCAGGAGCTATAAGATTTGTATTATGATTTGAGAGATAGGTCATTGTGGCTGAAAGATAAAGGACACATAGCTGAGTATGTTAGTAAGTGTTTGACTTGTCTAAAGGTTAAGGCTGAGCATCAAAGGCCATCTGGCTTACTCTAGCAACCTGAGATTCCTGTATGGAAATAGGAAGGAATAGCTATGGATTTTGTGACTAAATTGCCTAGGACTAGTAGTGGGCATGACACAATCTGGGTTATTGTGGACTGATTGACTAAGTCTGCTCATTTTTACCTATGCATGAGGATTATAAGATGGATAGATTGGCTAGATTATATTTGAATGAGATATTTGCTAGACATGGTGTGTCGATCTCGATCATATAGGATCATGATAGTCGTTTCACATCAAGGTTTTGGCAGTCAATGCAAAAAGCATTAGGAACTAGTTTAGACATGAGTATGGCTTATCACCCTCAGACCGATGGTCAGAGTGAGCATACTATTTAGACTTTAGAAGACATGCTTAGAGCGTGCGTCTTGGACTTTGGAGGAAGTTAGGATGTTCATCTTCTGTTGGTTGAGTTTTCATATAACAATAGTTATCATTCTAGTGTGAGATGTGCTCCATTTGAGGAATTGTATGGTAGAAAGTGTCGTTCGCCAATTATGTGGGCTAAGGTTGGAGAAGGTCAGTTGATAGGACCTAAGTTAGTGCAAGAGACTAATGTGAAGATCTCACAGATTAAGGATAGACTTAAGGCTGCACGTGATCACCAGAAAAGTTATGCTGATAAGAGGAGGAAGCCTTTAGAGTTTAGCGTAGGTGACTATGTCTTGCTCGAAGTGTCGTCTTAGAAAAGTGTGGTACGCTTTGGGAAGAAAGGGAAATTGGCATGTAGATTTGTTGGACCTTTTGAGATTATTGAGAAGGTAGGCCCTGTGGCCTATCGGTTAGATTTGCCTGAGGAGTTGAACGGTGTTCAAGACACGTTCCACGTGTCAAACCTTAAGAAGTGTTTGGCTAATCCAACACTGCAAGTGCCTTTGGATGAGATTCGAGTTGATGCTAAGTTAAATTTTATGGAATAACCAATGGAAATTTTGGAAAGAGAGTTTAAGAAGCTGAAGCATAGTAGGATTGCCATCGTCAAGGTTAGGTGGAATTCAAAACGTGACCCTGAATTCACGTGGGAATGTGAAGATCAGATGAAATTGAAGTACCCATATTTGTTTAGTGATATTATTAGCCACATTCATACCAAATAGCCTTCTGACTTGCTACAGTGACCCTTTGGGTTTTTTTAACAGCATTGGCATTTCCCGTACCCCTCCACACGGGCGATGTGACCATATTTTTGATTGCATTTATAGCACTTTGGAGCACACGACCGTCCATTGTGGAAATGCACACTTTGAGCACAGGGGTCTAATCCCTCAAATGTTTCTTAACACCCGGTCCACAGTGTATGCCCCTGACCTGCCGGTGTTTTGCCACTTGCTTTTTGTTGTTGTTTGATTCTGACTATTTCGGAAGTGTTATCAAACTTCCCCTTTTGTTCTCAGTCTGGCGTTCAGCAAGAGTGCTGATCTCTTTATCCACACGTTTCTGGAACTTCACTATTGGACACTCACTCTTGGAGTGTCCCAGACTTCCACACTCATAACAGGTGTGAGTTTGTTGATTCCTAGCAGCAGTAGAATTTCTACACTCCTGGGTCATGTGGCCAACCTTCTTGCAATTCTCGCCCTTTACAGTACATTGCCTATTGTGGTTGACCTCGCACTTTTCTCTTGTTGTTAGCATTCTCTGGCTAACATTGCATTCTTGTTGTTCGGATCTGGCTATGACATTACGGGCCATGTTGGTTTTGGTCTCATAAATGGCAATAGCCTCGATAGCATTAGCCACTCGCTGTGCTACAACCCGCTCAATTTCCTCAACACTCATCCTTTGATTAACAGTTGTCATTGTTTCTTGAAAATTACAGGGAACAAAATGTATATGAAGTTTTATTCAAGGGAAAATCATAACACTCCGTGATCCCAACAAGTAGGTAAGATGAGACCACGTTATGCGTAGATATAAATAACAGCAACCATAGCAGAAATAAATCCCATACCATACAGTTAGCTTGATCATAAACCAACAGCAGTAGGTTTAATACTTAATACATCGTTTACATGAGTAAAAAGAGTACAAGCTTTTTATTAACACTACCAACAGAGTATTACTCAATTTAGTGAATACAAAATAAGCTACACTGCAATCTATTGTCCATGCCGGTGCCTCCTCAAGCATTCTAAGGCTAGACTCTTATTTATCCTTTAAGTGGACTCCACATTCTCTGGTGGTGGTGATGGATGAAGATAGTACAGCAGACATAACTCGTACTGCCTACCTTAGCATGGTGATCGTGGAGTATGGCGTTAATTAGACATCCATACTATATGGATTTGGTCTCAATAGACAAATGATATGTGTGGAGTAGGCTGGGGGTGGTAAAGCAACTATCAGTCTCAAATGCCTCTGTATTCTCAGCTTGAGGGGACAGAATCATCTGTAGGTACCGCAGAAGGGTCGGCCGGAGCTAGGTGCTCGTCCTCCTCCTCGTCCTTCTCATCCTTCTCAACATCATAATCATCGTTGTCATCATCAGATGACTCATTATCATAATTGTCTCATCCGTCGGCAGGATGGTCAGCAGGATCCTCCTCAGGGCCTCCTTATCTCTTCCCGGTGCGAAGTCAACAAGTTCCTGGTATAAGGGCGTAGGTGAGAAGCATCAGCAGATAGAGCTGATCCTTCATTGGTCCTCTAGCTCTCATCAGAACTTACTGGAATCTCTATGGTCTCGAAATTAATATAAAACAAAATGTGTAGCTAACTGTCATAATAGAAAACATAACTGCTTACAACGAGCCAAACTTAACTTATATAAATATATTATATAAGACCGGTATGGTAAATATGTAAGTATGGCACTATGCATAAATGATGATGGTAAGGTAATCATATTCGATAAGCTTAATGTTTAGGTAGCGCATAGGACCTACGAGCTATCGTACCACCTTGCTTAAAGAAATATTCCCGCTATTTATATAAAATAGCCCTTATATAAATAATTGTGAGTTGTGGCGAAAGAATGCAAACTCATCTTGTATATATAACAATGCTCCCTCATAGTAATATACGTACTATAATATAAACACGTATATCAATTATGAATACATCTAGTCCAACCAACTAATGCAAACAAGTAGTGTATGCATGAATGTATGCACATGTGTATGTCCCGTGTAAAACCCCGTTGTATGAATTCGTTTTTGAAAACGGTTATAGTCCAGCAAAAACATTTGACCTGGTTCTCTATAACCTTGGACTCTTGATCACCAATCTGTAACACCCCAAATTGGTCGCACTAAAGCGGAATATGGGTCCGGGGCGTGTTACTTCATGAATCAATAACACAAGATATATATAAAAACGACCAAAAAGTCGTTTGAAAACGATACATTGGATTTAACAAAGTAATTGTTACATAAGCTCGAAGCTTAAACTTGTCACGTTTGATCAAAATACAAAGATTTTCAGCCATAATAGATAACAAAATGAAATGCGACAAAATCTTTAATGCATGACATCCAAATCAAAACCACCAATGTTATTATGGGGGGGGGAGGGGGGGGGGAGGGGGGGGGGGGGGGGGGAGTGGGGGGTGGGGGGGGAGGGTGTGGGGGGGTGGGGGTGGGGGGGGTTAGGGGGGGTGGGGGGTGATGTGGGTTGTGGAGGGGGAAGTAGTGTGTTGTGGGTGATTTTTAAGTGGTTTGATAATTATTGTATGGGTTCGTGTGGTTGACTAGGCTAAGTGTTTGATCTTGGATTCCAAGACCCCTGCCAGTGAGAAGGCCACATCCATCGCACCTTGTGCTTATTGATCCCCTGAAAAACATTGCTTTAAAACGTCAACAATAATGTTGGTGAATTCATAGGTTTGATAAATCATATATTGTAGGACCACAAGATCTCCCAAGTGTATGATAATGCAACAAATGCAGACATCATATAAATGTAATTACGTTGCTCTAAGCTCATGACACTGAAGCTTGACGTATGTGAGTACCAAATTAATGGCCTCCATTGCCCGTGGTGATGTTCTAACCCGCAACATCCTATATTCGACATGGTATACGTTCGTTGTTCAGTGATAGCTAATCACCCGAACGGGGTTGTCAAAACCCAATAGATCTATTCATAACATTCGCGCTCGTAATTAACAGTTCATGATAATGGGCTCAGATTGGGTTATCGCTACTTAGGCAACATGTAATCTCCCCCCAAAAAATAATATAAAACTTAACCACTTGTGTCCCAGATTTGTAAAACATTCATTGATTTTTCACCCCAAAAACTTGTAAAACAAAAGCATGTAAAACGTGGGGCTATGAACTCACCTTGAGTTCTGATAATCCAAATATCGCAGATAAAGCGTCACGTAAAAGATCGAATGCAACCTAAATTATCATAGGTCGTATAAGTACCGAGTACTTATATTGATAACATTGAACATAATCCTATAGTTGTTACATCGTACTATCGTTCGGGCTATCATAATTAAAGAGGTCATGACATGACGTACGAGGAGTTAGGACACTTTAAATCGTAAATCCAACAACTCGTCGATACGCCATCCGAAGAGGCCTCATTATGAAACTCCCTAGTAATATAGTACTTTGATAACCACATAATATTCTATATAGCTCAATCACCAACTAATGGTTTTGGTAAAATTGTGTTTAATAAGTTAAAACGTTTATAATTACCGTTTTAGTAAAACTAGCATAACTTTTGCGTTTTAAGCCCGATTCTCGCGTTTCTTATGCCCATCTTTTCGTATCAAGACGAGTTATCATAAATTGACATTTTCGAATTTCGGACCTACTGGTGAACAGTAAAAATTACTGTTCACATCAGACCTTATATATATTTTTGTCGATTTAATATGTCGAAAAACTCCTAAACGTCGTATATTTTCGTTATAGCTCCGTATTTTAGTGATTCTTTCGAGGACTTTCTCGTAATTGAAAGTTCTATATATTTATAGGGTTACAGAAAATATAACTTTGGTCAGGAATAGTAACTTTTATAAAATAATTTTATAAAAGGTAAATTAATTTCGTAAACTCGCAAATTCCTAACTCTTCGTTATTTATTGAAAAATTTCCGATTCTTATCATTTTGGAATCCAAAAAATATGTAGTATTTGTTTAAAAAATATTAACACTAATGCTGTTTATACAATTTTTTATAAATGTTTTTATAAAATTCTTTTAACGACTCCGTTTATTACACGTATAACTTGTTTTTAACGTAAATTACTTTTCGTATATTTAATCCTTTGACAAGTTTCTACTTTTTCGGAAATCGTGTGAATGAAAGTATCTTAATAAAAATATAAAATAAGTATATTTTTAAGACACTTTGGGACAGAATGTTTAACTAACATTCATAAGTTCATTTTTGACCTTGTTTTTATGTTTTACCACTTTATACTTTTTACATAATAACCATAAGTGTACATATTTTCTTATCATGATATAACCTTATTTTAATGACTATACCTTAATATAAGTCCTAATTAATCTTACTTGTCCGTATGTAATCCTTTAACGTGAATCATATTAATAAACTATTAAAAACCCCGAATTATCCCATAATCATGTTTTACACCAAAACAAACATGAGACAATATTTTTCTCATATTTTTTAACATGATATATGTAAATATCACAACATATAAAAAGTAATCCATGTGATCATGTCAATTTAAATCTCATTTTCATGAATAAAATCCTAAAATGGTGATTAAACTAAATAGAAATAACCTATGCTTAAAAAATGAAGATTATAAGAGCATAAAGAGTTCAAGTAAACCTTATGAGGTATGATGATGATGATAAGCAAGTGCTAAACCCTTGTTTAGTCACAAAACCAAAGCTTGCACTTTTTTGACCCTTTGTTCGGGATTCGTGCTCTCGTTTTTCAGCTTAATTTCATAATTTTTAGGTTTTTCTTAATCGTTTTTAATTGTTATTGTTTAATTTAGCTTTCCACACTCTCAAATCATTCCTCTCATTCAAACTCCAATCCTTCGACTGTATCGATTTTCCAGCACAGCCTCGTTGGGGATTAACGACCCGGGAAAATTCTATACTACTCCCGGTTTTATTGATCATTGTTGTTTTTACTAGATTATATATATATTTATATATTTTATTTTTAATATTATATTATATATATAGTTTAATTATCTTCAAATCAGTTGGTCAAGAAAACATGAGAAGGGTTTTAGGGGTCCTTGTTTACATGTTATTAGTCAAAGAGATAAGTTTAACTAGGTTTTAAATGCAAGAGTTGTACATTTGACCAAAGTGTAAGATTTCTTTCATTTTCTTGCATATAACTCTTTAATTTCGGCTAATATAAGATATATGTGATGTTGTTGAGTAATTTTTATGTATTGGGTATAAATGTGGGTATTTGTTGAAGCGTAGAAAAGTTTTGGTGGTTCCGGGAGTGCCTAAACGCAATTTATCGCGAAACGTATACACTTTACGTATCCGATAAAAATAAAATGAACAAAGTTAATAATTATTCTCAAAATAATTATATAACCCTTGCTTGATGTAAACATTTAATTGTTTGATGCCCGTTTACATTGAACGCTAATTTTTAACTTACGCGATTTAAACTTAATTCATGAAATCACAAGCAACCGCGTACAACACTAAAAATAAATAGTAGATTTATTGACGACGTCAATGACTTGAAAACACCGGGTGTTATAGACTTCCCCCGTTAAACGAGCCTTGTCCTCAAGGCTCACGATGCAGCACTTGACGACGGTGTGGTCTTGGTGAAGAGGTGTGGATATTTCTTCTTGAATTGGTCTTCACGTTCCCACGTGAACTCAGGACCTCTCTTGGAGTTCCATCGAACTTTGACTAATGGGATCCGACTTCGCTTCAACCGTTTAACTTCACGGCCCACTATTTCTAATGGTTCCTCAACAAAATGAAGCTTGTCATCAAGATGAAGTCCATCCAACGGAACGGCTAATGGTTCGTCGGCATGACACTTTTTCAGATTAGATACATGAAATGTATTATGAACTCTACTCAGCTCTTCAGGAAGTTCAAGCTTGTAAGCAACTTCTCCAACCCTTTCTATCACCTTAAAAGGTCCAACATACCTAGGGTTTAACTTCCCCCGTTTGCCAAAACGTACGACCCCTTTCCAAGGCGAAACTTTAAGCATGACTTTATCCCCGACTTGGAATTCCATTGGCTTACGCTTCAGATCGGCGTAACTCTTCTGTCGATCACGAGCAGCTTGCATCCTTTGCTTGATCTGGATGATTTTCTCAGTGGTCTCTTGAATTAGTTCTGGACCGAGTATTTGAGCTTCTCCAACTTCAGTCCAACAAACAGGTGAACGACACTTTCAACCATAAAGTGCTTCGAATGGTGCGGCCTTGATGCTAGCGTGATAGCTATTGTTATATGAGAAC
>BQNB010025442.1:0-37500 GCA_026074375.1 Tanacetum coccineum
TAAAATACAACATATGTATTTTAAAAATACAACATATATGTATGTATTTTAACATATATATATATATATATATATATAAAGATTATAAATATTAAAATGAAAGCATGAATTATTGTGTATGTAAATAAATACACGAGGTTGTATATATACGAACAATTCATGTTTTTACTCTTTATAAGTTTAAGTAAGAATATTCAGAAAAAGAAACTTCTTTTTACTATATGCGTCCGATAAAGACTCATTGTTATTTCACTTTATAAGTTTAACCCATGCATACACGAGTTTGAATATTAAATATGACTAAATTATTATTAACATGAATATAAATATCGAATGTAAGCACGAGTTGTTGTGATATGAGTATATACATATAGGGTAAAGATCAAATAAAAAGACAAATATTCGTGAGAAGGATAAAAAGTTTTTTTTTTTAAGTTGTCGAAAAATTCTGAAAAAAATTCACAAGATCGGGTATGTTGGTGCATAAAAAAGTTGTGAAGGAAGTTTTTCTAATTTTGAATTTTTATACGTTTTTTTAATGAACAAAAAACAAAATTTTGATGCACAAAAAAATTTTGATGCACAAAAACTTTAACTTGTTATAATTTGATGCGCAATAAAATTTTTATGCAAAAAGTCAAAAAAAGTTGTGTATAAAAACGAATTTTTGAGGCACAAAAAAAGCAATTAAATGAACAAATTGAAAATTTTGATGCATAAAATTTTTTTATGCATCAAAAATTTGTTTTTTGCATTAAAAAACGAATAAAAACTCAAAATTAGAAAAAACTTTTTTTACAAAAGTTTTATGTACCAACATACTTTATCTTGTGTATTTTTTTTGAATTTTTGTAGAACTTTTTTTAAAAAGATGCCTAGTGTATCCTTCTCACGGATATTTATCTTTTTATTTTAACCTTTCTATATATATATATATATATATATATATATATATATATATATATATATAATATATTAATAAAGATCAAATAAAAAGACAAATATTCGTGAGAAAGATAAAAAGATTTATTTTTTTTAAAAAGTTCTCAAAAAATTCTAAAAAATTCCACAAGATCGTGTATGTTGGTGCATGAAAAAGTTGTAAAGGAAGTTTTTCTAAAAGTGGATAGTTTTTTTTGCGCCGAAAAAACTTAATTAAAAAAAACGTATGTGCAGTCAATCGGTTTTTTGTGCATCAAAAATTCGTTTTTGTACCCAACTTCTTTTGACTTTTTGCATCAAAAATTTATTGCGCATCAAACTATAACAAGTCAAAAAATTTGTGCATCAAAATTCTTTTGTGCATCAAAATTTCTTTTTTTGCGCATTAAAAAAACGTATAAAAACTCAAAATTAGAAAAACTTCATTTACCAAAGTTTTATGCACCAACATACCTGATTAAATGTAATTTTTATAGAATTTTTCGAGTTTTTTTAAAAAATAAATCTTTTTATCTTTCTCACGAATATTTGTCTTTTTATTTTAACCTTCCTCTATATATATATATATATATATATATACACACACACACACACACACACACGATTTTATTTATAGTAACTACTCATGTAATTCTTATTTAAAGTTTATATAAGGATATCCGGAAAAAAAAATTAAAAACTTTATATTTTAACTTCATTAACGCTCATCATATGCTATTAAACTCGCATATCGGGTACAACATGATATCAATAGTTAAAATTAAATAACAACATCAATCTCAACATCCATGTCAAATAAACAAAGTTAAATCTTGTTTTACAAAATATAAATCGATATTAATACATATTGAAAGTTTTTATTTAAAAACCCGTGTATGTTCATATGATAAATTAAAAAATGTAAATACATTTGATTTATATGTAAATCTCGTCCGTGAACGGGACTGTGCATATAATATGTGGTTTAAAAATGGTTTTAAGGAAACAATTTTGAATTTTTGAGTGGGAAATTTAAGTTAGGTATTATGGGTATTCAACGTTACTTAATTTTAAGATTTTTAAGTTTTAAACAAACTCATTTTTGCTTTATATGTGGTAGCGACATATTATTGTGTTTTTATATATTTTTTATGACAGAAAATGATAATAACAGCAAATTTTAGTGTTCACTTTAATTAACAGAAAAATAAAGTATGAGAATACTTTACAAAGATGTTTGGTTTGCATTATTTTAGTATAATTTTATAGTGTATCCGTCCGAAATGCTAAGTTGTTGGCACTAAAATATCAACCTTACCACCTTTTTGAGAGGTTGAAACCAGTGGCTCATATTGAAAATCAATTTCTAGCCCCCACAAGTGAAAACAAATGAGTACTGAAATATAGTCTTCCATAAGACAGTCAAAGAAAATGAAAGCATGTTAATATGAAATCATTTATTGACCCCAACTAACATACTTATTCGATTTAAACACCCAAGTCCTACATTTATATTTTCCTAGTACGCATGACTGTTAAATATATCAACATGATCATCTACACTTGTCATATTTTTATTTCAATATTTGACAACTTGGTCATGTTTTCCATGTATAAATAGCTGCTTCCATAACTTCATTACCTTCACATTAAACCAAAAACAATGAAATTTACTACGTAATAGACAAACCCGAGATCAACACACACACAAATAAGCTTTAATGGGGAACATGTTTGATAAAGAAGTGAAGGTGCGAAGGGTGAAAGGGAGAGTGGTGTTGAAGCACAAAAACATGTTCGATCTCAACAACGCTGCTGCATGGGCAGAAGACGGAGTGTATGAGTTGTTTGGCCGAACCATATCTCTCCAGCTCATTAGTTCAATTCATCCTGATCATGAATCCTCAGGTCTTTCATATATTTAACCTTAATCTGTATTAAATGTACATACCATGTTTAGTTAGTTTGAGAACACAGGAGGGAACTGCGCTCTGACACGAAAATATACATATTAAGTTCCTTATTCATGCTTCATGTTGAGATCCCACAATTAACATATATACTCCTAACATATAACATATATAAAGAAGTAGCTCACCATATTGGAATGTTAATTTTAATATTATCTATTTCCTGTTTAGTGGTGGGTGAGCCTTTCTATCCAGGTCGTCTTCAACCCTTTCTTTGTCACTCTTAAATGTGTACTCAAAAGGTTTGAAACCTAAACCTCTTATGAAGAGGTTATGCTATTCTTTTAGCGATACATTGGTTTACTTCCTAAGTCACTAGAAAACTACAGCATAACACACATAACATGTACTACTGTAGTAGTAATATTTATAAAATGTAAGGTAACGAGGGGGTAATTACCCTGCGCGTTGCCGCGGGAGCTAAGTTTTTTGCATTGTTGTTGTGCAAGTTTCGGTTTGGTAAATAGTTTTCTTTAGGCTCTTAGATATGTATTAAAAGTTGCGAATAAAAGAAACTTGAGGGGCCTTTTTTTTTTTTTTTAAATTTATGTAAAAAAGTCGTAAACAGTTAAAAGTTAAGGGGCCGTTTTGTAATTTTTTTTTTTTTTTACTTTGGGCCAGATTTTGGGTCGGTACTGTAGCAATGTAGCAAACACTGTAGCAGCTACAGTGCCACCGACCATTTGTGAATTGTATATAAGAGTAATGTTGACGTACCACCTGCTTAATCGTTTTATTTTGTCTGTTTTCAATAAATAAACAAAGCATTAAAAGCCATTAATTGTTTTATTAATTTGCTGGTCTATGTTATTATGTTTATTTATGTTTTGTTGGTCTTACTATTTACAAAATAGTCTAAATGTTAATATCATGTTCATCATTATTCATTAAACTATTATTCCAAGTTTTTAAGATCGTATTCTACCTAAAATAATTTTCGTCTTTGCAATATCATGGTCGTAACATCTGATAAGGATCTTAAGATCGTACTATAGTGTTATTTTCTTAATAAGCCTTAATTATGCAAATGTAAATACTATTATATATAAAAAAATATCATGAAAATGTAAGTCAAAATCATGTTTTATGAAGTTTACCCAACAAAAAATCATGTTTTATGAAGTGTTTATACAATTAGTTTTTTGTTTTTCAGATTTTACAAATCTTACACTACAACATTCGCAGCCTTCCCCGGCGACATTTTGGTACCTTCGCCAGGGATTGTTTTCGCCGGCGACATGTCACCGGGAAGACTACGCCGGGGAAGCCACGACAGGGATTGAATCCCCGGCTAACTTCCCCGGCGAAAAGTAAGATCGGATCATATAAGATTTTACGATCATATGGTCAACATCGGGATCCTATATTAAGATCCTATCTCGCAAAAGTCCTACGTAGGAACGGGAATTGTTTTTGCTTTGTAATATCGTAAAATCGTAAGACTTTAGAATCAGGATAACTATGCTATTATCAAATAATAACAATTGCCCTTCTAGTTGGTTTCAAGAGCCTTTAAAAAGGTGTACGGGTTTACTGGTAATTCAAGATACTGATTTTGGATGATGTAAATGCCTTAGACACTGTACAAATTGGTATCCACATGAAGATAAATGATTTTTATCATACAAGTATAGGACAGCATTGCTTTAAGTGGTTAACAATTAGAGAGCCGGTGCAACTCGTTATAGGCGCACGCACCTCAGTCCCTGTAACAGCGCTATAACTGCACCATATGGTGCGTTATAGGCGCACCGTTGTGGCCATAACGGCCGGTTTGTGCATGTGGTTTTTGGTTTTAAATTTTTTCTTTTTTTTAGTGTGAAGTGTTGTTTTTTTGTGTTATAGGAATGTTATTGGGAGGGTGTTTTTCAGATTTGTGTTAGACTTACATGTATGTTATATGGTAAAAGCTGACATGGCGCACCTATAACTTGGCGGAAAACACCGGCTGCATCTAGCGTGATAGCAAGTACTAGCTGATTTCAATATATATGTTTTAGTGCACGTATATCAGATTACTAATAGCATATTCCTAAGCCATGGGAATTATAGTTATTCAGTCCTAAACACATTTTTTTTTCTTCTTGATAGAAGGAAGGTTGAGAGGGAAGCTAGGAAATCCAGCCACCTTAGAACACTGGATTAAGGGTATGTTTGGCACTAGTAGGAGCTGGAGTGGATCGCTGGAGCGGGTTGCTGGAGCTGGTTGCTGGAGCATGTTGCTGGAGCTTTTTTCTAAACGTTAGTTTAACTAGCATTCCATTTAGTAGCTTATTTTTTTTACATGCTCCTTCAAGCTGTGTCAGCCAAACGAGACTTATTTTTAATGGTAGCTTTTTTTTCTAAAAAAATAAGCTCATGCTATGATAAGCTCTGATAAGTTCACACGCCAAACATGCGTTAAAACAGGTACCACTCTAACAGTCAAGGAATTAACGTACGAAGTTATCTTTGAATGGAATGAGAAAATAGGGCTTCCAGGAGCATTTCTTATAAAAAACGATCACCACAGTGAATTTTTCCTTAAGAGCCTCACCCTAGAAGAAGTTCCTGGCCATGGCCAAGTCCATTTTGTTTGTAATTCTTGGGTTTATCCGATGAAACATTACACCAAGGACCGTGTTTTCTTCGCTAACAAGGTGCCGAATATTTGCTCTCTGTCGTTAAATATTGATTTATATGATCAACTTAATGTAAGCCAGTGAGTTAACATGTTCAATTGTAGGCATATTTGCCTAGTGAAACTCCTGAATTACTGCGTCCGTATAGAGAAGAAGAGTTGGTCATCTTGAGAGGTAATGGATCCGGGGAGCTTAAGGAATGGGACAGGGTTTATGATTATGCTTTCTACAATGATTTGGGAGATCCTGATAACAATCTAGACGATGCACGACCAGTCCTTGGAGGGTCTTCTGAGTACCCATATCCTCGTAGGGGCAGAACAGGCAGACCATCAACCACATCAGGTTATTTAAGCTATGATATTCAGTTAGTACGTTTTAACTAATTTTTACACGAGCTATTAACAGACCCCTATTTATTTTGACAGATCCTAAAACGGAGAGCAGGCTTCCACTTCGTAAGAGCTTAAGCATATACGTTCCAAGAGACGAACGGTTTGGACAGTTGAAGCTATCAGATTTCCTAGGATCTGGAGTGAAATCAATTAGTCAATTTCTTGTGTCTGAGCTTCAGGCTCTAACCGACAGTACACACGATGAATTTGACACATTAGAAGATGTGTTGAGGATTTATGAAGGAGGAATCAAGCTGCCCGATGGTCCGTTGCTTGAAGTAATTCGGAAAAACATCCCTTTTGAATTGTTGAAAGCACTTGCTCCAACAGATGGTGAAGGACTTGCTAAATTTCCCATGCCAAAAGTTATTGAAGGTACTATATCTATAATGTGTAGATATTTATAATACATTAATAATCTTTTTATCTTCTTCTATGTTCTTTATACATTCATGAGTAAATTTTATATATTCATGAATCATGAGACAATTCTGGCATCTTATTAGGGAATAAATCTGCGTGGAGGACTGATGAAGAATTTGCAAGAGAAATGTTGGCTGGTGTCAATCCCGTTAGCATTCGTCTACTAAAAGTAAGTTATATAGCTTATTATATAGTATCATTTCTATACATGGTTATTTAAATGATCTTCGAATTTTATAAGATCTTCAACTTTTGATTGTAGGAGTTTCCACCCACAAGTAAACTAGACATAGAAGTCTATGGAAACCAAAACAGCTCTATAAAACCTTCCCACATTGAGACACGTCTGGATGGTTTAAATATAGAGGAGGTAAAACTTAAGCCTGATTTCTTGTTAGCATTAACATGTCCAGACATGAGGAAAATGTTACAATATGTTTCTTAATCTGGCCTGCAGGCAGTAAAATCCAACAGACTATTTATACTGGACCACCATGATTCTCTTATGCCATATGTGAGGCGAATAAATGCAACATCCACCAAGATTTATGCCACACGAACTCTGCTATTTTTGCAAAAAGACGGAACTCTGAAACCATTGGCCATCGAATTAAGCTTGCCTCATCCAGGAGGAGATAAGCTTGGCGCCATTAATGAAGTATACACTCCAGCAAAACATGGAGTTGAAGGCTCCATTTGGCAATTGGCCAAAGCATATGTAGCCGTGAATGACTCAGGGGTCCATCAGCTCATAAGTCACTGGTAACCACTCTCAAACACTTCTTTCGAAAAACAAAAAAAAAAGTATTAGTATAATATGAGCATTGTTGTGAATCTATATTTGCATTTCACAGGTTGAATACACATTGTGTTATTGAGCCATTTGTGATTGCAACAAATAGGCAGCTCAGTGTGCTCCATCCAATCCATAAACTTCTCCAGCCTCATTTCCGGGATACAATGAGCATCAATGCCTTTGGTAGGCAAATCCTAATCAAAGGTGGAGGTCTTCTTGAGCAAACGGTCTTCCCAGGAAGATATGCAATGGAAATGTCATCTGCGATATACAAGGATTGGGTGTTCCCTGACCAAGCACTACCTGTTGATCTTGTCAAAAGGTATGATATCTCGAATGCAATAAACAGTTATTATTCAAACATTTTTGAACTCATATTAACTGGGTAAACATACTCATGTTTCTTTTTTCATAATGGGGTATATTTTTGACGATGCACATAAAAAACAATGTAAAAATGATAAATGATACGAGTACTTGGTTATTGACCTATTAACGGTGTTAGTTAGATCTTCGTACTGTTTTTATAACGCTCAACTTTTAGAAAATGTTTTTGTAACCTTAAAGATGTAACCAAGTTACATAATCCGTAAAGAAGCTTCTTTCACATATAAAATTAAGCGTGCCGGCGGGTGTATTATTATTAGGAATTTTTAGTCTATAATAAGCCAACCAAAATATTAAATATGTAGGGGAATGGCAACTGAGAATTCAAGCTCTCCACACGGGATTCGTTTGTTGATTGAGGATTATCCATATGCTGTTGATGGTCTTGATATTTGGTTAGCCATTAAGACATGGGTCGAGGACTACTGTAGCTTTTACTATAAGAGTGATGATGTCGTTCAAAACGACACTGAGCTCCAATCATGGTGGGAAGAACTTCGCGAAAAGGGACACGGTGACAAGAAACATGAGGCATGGTGGCCAACAATGGATACATGTCAGAATTTAATCGACACTTGCACTACCATCATATGGGTAGCTTCAGCCCTTCATGCAGCAGTCAACTTCGGCCAATACGCATATGCTGGATATCTCCCTAATCGTCCTACTATAAGCCGCCGTCTTATGCCTGAACCATACACTCCAGAGTACGATGAACTTGAAAAGAATCCAGACAATGTCTTCTTGAAAACAATCACTGCTCAGCTGCAAACACTAATCGGCGTATCATTGATCGAGTTACTATCAAGGCACCCATCTGAGGAAGTTTACCTTGGGCAAAGAGAGTGTCCAGAGTGGACTATGGATTTGGAACCTTTGATGGCATTTGAGAAATTTGGCAAGAAGCTCAGAGATATCGAGGCAAGAATTGTACAAAGGAACACAGACGTAAGTTTGAAGAATAGGGTTGGAAAAGTTGATGTACCCTATACCCTTCTGTACCCATCTAGCAAAGAGGGACTTACAGGAATGGGAATCCCAAATAGTGTGTCCATATGAAGCACTCTACCCATCATATCATTCTATCCCTTAAATATATATATATATATAGCACTTCAACCAAATAATATAGTACTTTGTTTGTTGTCAATTTGTATTTAGTTCATGCTTCAATAAAACGTGTAGCCTAAATTATGATCCATATTCATTGTGAACCTTCAGAGTATAGGTATGTAATTGAATATGTCAATGATCAGAATGTTCTTGTTGACCTTCATCATCATTAGATTTGCAATAGATAATGCAGTATAACTGTATAAGCAAACATATGAAGAAAAACAGCCATTGTAAATGACCAATCGCACTGAACTTGATGTGTCAAAGATGAAAGCCATCAATGACCATTCTCAACTGTTATGGGATGATGTCATGGGTTGCAGAGCACAAACCTACAAACAACAGCAAAAAAATAGAGTGAACCCAGTCATGCATCCAAAACACTCAGTTTTCAGAAGAATTCATATATGTCTTGAATTACTGAGAAAAATAAAAGGTTTTAGAACAGGTTGACTCAAGCAGTACTATGTCGCAAATGCTATTGTGGAAGCATTAACCACTATTTTATATGGACAATAAGTTCAGGGACATGGTTTAACAAATCCCTTCATTACTCGATTAGATCTCATTTTTCGGTAAAAAACTAAGATATCATTGATGGTTGGGTTTACCCCTTGAGATAGTAACGTCTTTTATTTTAAGTTTTTAACCTATATGGAGAGCATATTGTGATATACTTATCTGATTCACTCAACAGTAAGTTGATTTGATATGCTAGGAACTACTATCATATGCCTTGCATACATTAGAGAGTACATTGCTAAGATAATAGTCAATGTGCCAAAGATCATAGACAATTCTGATGTAGCTAAAACAAGGAAGTTATCAGACAAGTCAAAGTACAATTTGTTAATGGTCAGAATGGATCACTTTGAAAAAACTTGTTTTTGGTGAATGGTTTGGTTTAATCTAATCAAGCATGGTTATTTAAGTACCTTTTGATCAATCTGGTCTAATTTAGAACAGTAAATGGCTATTTAATCACCTGTGGCTGTAAATTTTCTATATCAAATATGTCATTTATGTGTAAAATTGACAAGTAACATGACATAAAATGATATGTTGTAAATACCAAATTTGCCAAAGTGATGTATTCACTACTTTTTGGCTTACAAAATGGCTATAAAATATAATTTCTAATAGTTATAGAATTTTATCAAGATTAATCAGCTGCATTATTCAGTGAACTCAGATACTAATACCGTTGTAAAAGTCAGTCAATTATGAAATGTAATTACCCTTATTGAATTGTGTTTAGTTGATCATTTATTTGAAAATTCAATAGTTAATTTGGTTGAGTAGCATATTAGTCAAATCAGTTTAACTTTGGACCAAAATAAGCAGTTAACATGTCAACTGATAGGCAGTTAAGTACCAAAACAAAGAGTTTATTACATGGGGAGCCTGTAGTTTTATTGGCTAGATAGTGCATCAACTTCTTTAGTCTGCAAGCTTAAGTACCAATATAAGTTTCATGAAGTTATCCTGCCCTTACAGGTAAAGTTCAATCATATTTATTGAAAACGCTTTACTCAGCAAATTCTTTCATAAACATAAGTAGAAAACGACTGCTATAGATGGAAATAGACGACTGCCCTATGTATTTCATCGAAAGATGTAAAAAGATGCGGCTAGAGCTTATCTGATACAAAAAGAACAGCAATATAACGAGTTTTAAACCAGTACTGTGGAAGACGCCACGATCCACAGATAAACAATAGGTAACTTACATTGACACGATTT
Organism: Tanacetum coccineum; assembly: GCA_026074375.1. Lineage (NCBI taxonomy): Eukaryota > Viridiplantae > Streptophyta > Magnoliopsida > Asterales > Asteraceae > Tanacetum > Tanacetum coccineum. Next base: position 10,373 of record BQNB010025442.1, read on the forward strand.
TCACACGCATATAATCAACTCTTTACTACTTCCACTGCATCACTTGTGTTAGCAGCTGCTAATACACATGAGAAACAATTTGCAGAAGCACGTTGTAAGAAGTTAAAAAGCACACACAGATATGTACATTATGTTTATGAAAGTTCACATCCTCTCAATTTGTTCATATACAAACAGGATTCATGGATTATTGAGCATAATCACATAACATATATATAATTTCCATTTTCTGGATCCAACTTCATTCTCACCCGTGAAAACCCAAACTTTTTCAAAGTTTTTGTTTCCCCTCAACAAGTGACCGCCATGTAAAAGCAGTCAACTTCTGTAAAGGCGAAATAATTTGACCCGGAATCCTTTACCGATTACCTTACATCCATATCTTTGGGTGTTTGAAGATTTTTACGAGTAACGGGGGTGTTTGGGATTGCTAAATTTTCTCCTTTTCTGCATTTATTTTAGCATAAGTAGAAAAACATTAACAATCCCAAACGCCCCTTAAAACAAAGTCGGTTACCCAAGTTAGAAATTCGAGCAAAGTTGAGTTCAATTAAAATGCAATTAGCCCTTATTTGAAGAAAACTATTAAGATACATCCCTTCCAGCAAACCTATACCATATCAGTAAATCCCCCCATGCTGTCTCAGTGGATCACTTCACTTGTATGACCGATTCATGCCAAACCCATCTGCCTCTCCCACCTGATATCCTCCGAAAATTCCATTAGTGCACCTCGGGGATCACCATTTGATAAAGATAAGTAGTACTCGGCAGTACCATCATCAACATGCATGCTTCTTCTCAAAGAGTCGATTATCCTTCTTTTTCCACGTTCAGATGTCACAGTATTCAACGCACGAGTTACCACACTGTCTGGTGCACCTTCCAGATACAATACAGCAACTTCCCTCTTAGCATGAGCATCCACTTCTATATAGCAAGTTCCATCAATGAGAATGTCTGGTGTGCTTATAGGAATCAACAATCGGTCCCTTGAGTGTATCCCATGGTCGCTCATCATGTTGTTCAGGCGTTTGATGTCTATAACCTAAAGATAAAACAGAGTTAGTACTTAATAGCCATATCCCATACAATCAATTAAAGGGTATAAATAAAGTTTATCTAATGGCAATCAATTTTTGCAAAAGGGAGGTTAGCCAAAATACTGAATTTTAAGTAACATGTCACCAAAGATCTACAAGAATAAGACAACCATAGTTACACCAGAACTGTTGCAGAACATCTATATGCATCAACATCCTGATTCGATTTGGTTAAAATGAAATTTGTTTCTACAATCAGGATCTGAAACACATATTATGGCATCAAAAAGTTGCAAACCACCAATCAGAATATAAGATAAGGAACATAATTTAGGGTATAAAAATTTAAGAAACATGATGCTTACACCCTAAAAGTAGATGGAACATTCACGCTACTGCTAATTTAAACCAGAAACAAATTATAACTTGTTTGTGTAGAAAGTTAGAAACTGAATGTTTTACTATACGGATTTTAAAAAGATCTAGTGCCTACTATTTCCAGGAATAGCGTATGATCCGTACACATATGAACAGATCATTCTCTCTGCAACTACTGTAAACCAGAATCAAGTCTTATAACTGAGATACTAACAATATCTCAACCACCATAAGGTTAAGACGTTAAGACAGTTGCATCTATAGAAACCAACCTCACAAGCTCCACTACCTAATTAGCTGCCAAATCACATATTACCACAAATCCTACACTCTGATTAATCCACAAGCATCGGAAGATAAGCTCAAACAAAATTTTTCATACTTGAGAGATCCTTAGGCTTGAGTATCGCAATTCGAGGCATTCATTTCAAATCACTTCCCATCCTCCTTTTTGCCACACTAAAACACTAAACTACTTCATCAATTCCAACAAGATGCACAAACACAACTAGTAAAGCAGTACATATCATATCATCAAAAGACTGATTATGCATCCGTAAATAACACTCATTCAAAACTTCCATCCCAAACTATTCACATACACAAATACATATCAACAAACTAACTATCATATAACACAATCACAAAAGACCCTCCATCTCAAATTGAATGTTCACCTACAATATGCACAGTTTTAGAAAAATGTAATTATTACATGGCTCACCAAAAGAAATGTCATCCGTGTTCACAAATTCTTTGATTGATTATAATTTGGAACTGGGCACTTACTCCCTCCACCCCAAAATCAATCTCCACTATGTAACCGACACACAGTTGTTAAGAAAAGTGCAATTGCTACAGTGTTTACCAATCAAATATCATCTTTATTGTTGTTTAAAATGTTTTAATTGGTAGAAACTTGCATGTAGACTCATTAGAGGACAAATTAACCAAAATAGAATGGTTTGTACGGTCTCGAGTCAAATAGAAGAAAACTCAATCATTAAGCGGGACACGCCTAATTGGTGACTAAAATGTAACAAGAGATGAACAAAGGTTATGGGTTCGTACGGTCTCTGGTCAATAGAAGGAAACTCGATCATTAAGCTGTGGCGCGCCTAATTGATGATTAACTAGGAAGTATTTTCGTACAAACCAAAATAAAAAGGTTTTCGAAAACCACTAATTATCCATCCAAAAATCACATTGTGTGTTTGGCGAAATGGGCTGGCTGGAGCTGGAGCTTATATTATAAGTAGAAAGTTGGAGCTTATATTTTTATGAAGCTGTTTGGCGAATTCGTTGGAGCTGAAGCTTATTGATGTTACATTGCATAAAAATACATCAAATTAAATTGAGAGCTTTTGCGTGATAATCTATTATATTTTGAAGGGTATTTAAGTAATTTGACTAGCTATAAGCCCCTTCCAATGGGATTGAGCTTTTGGAGGCTTATGGCTTATAAAAAGCCACTATGACAAACAAAACTTATTTTATAAGCTAGCTTATTTTAGCAGCTCAAGCCCATATAAGCCCCTAAAAGCCTTGTCCCAAACACAGCCATCACATAATCAAGAAATAACACAATTAACATTAAACATATAACAACCTGAACAGAGTATTTAACAGCAAGACTAGCAACAGAATCCCCTCTCGCCACCCGATGCGAAACCGCAAACTTACTAATCTTGGCATCTCTCCAAAACCCACCGGAACTCGGCTTCCCAATAACCTCCTTCACTTTCCACACCTTCTTAAAAGCCTTAACCACGATCTCACCATCACCCGCTACTTCACTCCACACCTTACACACACATGCACACCTAGCTAGATCGGTTACACACAGATTCTCAAAGATTGTTTGTAAGATGTCTTTGCAGATTAAGGCTGGGAAATTGGAGTTCATGGGGGAGATTGTTGTGTTTGAGGGTGAGGGGGTGTTTGGATTTGGGGTTTGGGTTTGGTTGTGATGGAGGGGTTGTTGAAGGGTGTCTTCTTCTTCTTCGAAACAACATACCATGTTTGGTTTGGTTTTGTTTGTTGGAGATTGAAATGGGTGGAGTTTATGTTTGATACGTGGATCATGGATGGATGGTGGTGTGTCAATACAACTAACTACAAGTTATTTAAGTTAATTTGGATATATCAAAAAAAAAAAATTATTACCAAGCGACTCATCCCTGTCATTTATCTTCATTTGATCTACGACTGAGATTAAATACAATATTCATACTACAAAAGCATTTTCGTTAAAGTTATAAACAAAAAATTAAATACAGATCTTATTTTTTTCACACACAACTATACATATCATTTTCCCCCAAATATTTCTCTTCCACCCTAAGATTCAAAATCATCTCATAACCCTAGTTTTGATTCTGAATTCGTCAATTTCCATCAAAATCATCTATTCTCATCATCATCTTTAACCTCATCAACATCAAGTTTATCGATTTTGATTTCTACATCGATCCACGAATTTAATCGATCTCAATCAAATCGGTAATCATCAAATTCAAAGCTACATGAGTATTTCAAGCATAATATATGTGTATCCATTCAAATCTTAGTTCAAAAACGAGGTTTTATATATTCAAATCGGGATAATACCGTGTAAACAGAGGTGGATCTCGCAATCTAGTATACGTAGGAGATAATTGTATATGGAAACAATAGAGAAACGCGAAACACTATTCGTAAGTCCACAATTACAATTTTATTATTTTTTATGTTAACAACTAGATTTATATGAATTACTGGTGATTTGGAAGTCTTGTTTATTATATAAGATAGTGATTTTTTTATGATTAATAAAGGTGTTGTATGTGATTTATGATTATTTCATATGAATTTGTTGATTAGAACTTAATTTATATGAATTAGTGATGATTTTAAAGTCTTGTTTAGGCTGCCAGATGTGATTTTGAAGTAGTAGAACTATGATTAATTAAGTTCTAGCAAATTTGATTTAATGGTGGTAACCGGTAGGGGTGTCAAATGGGTCAACCCGACCCGACCTGAACCCGATAAGACCTTATAGGGTCGGGTTGATTCAGGTTCAACTTAGCTTATCGGGTTTATCGGGTCAACCCGCTAAACCCGATAGCCTTATAGGGTCGAGTTAGGGTCTTAATTATTTTGTTATTGGGTTAGCGGGTTGACCCGATAAACCCGATAAGCTACAATGACATATTTAAAAATCTATAAATTTTGAACTAAACTCGTTTATTACATTTTTTGTCACAAATTTTAATCAGTAAACCCATTTTAGAGATAATCTCAATATGTACATGCCTTACTATAGCGATTATATTATAAAACTCTCCACACGAATAATTATATATATAATGTCTTATATACTCCTATGTTTGAATCATTGTAAATTACTCCAACAAGATTTATTAAAGAAATGGTAATTGTTACTTATATAGCTATCCTTGTATAGTCAATAAATTTTTCATGTTCAAATGAATGAATAATAATACATGGGTACTGACGTTTTGTTACATAATTTACTACTTTAGTATTTAATCAGTTGTCAAATATTTAGCATTCTTATTGTAACTATCATTTATCCAGGAAATTAAGTGTTGTAACTTTGTAAGTTAATGTCATGTTTGGTGGTAAATTTAATGAATGAGGCAAATTGTGAGATGCAACCCGATAACCCGATAAATCCGACCCGATAACCCGCGACTCGATAGGCCCGAACCCGATAGACCCGATACCTTATAGGGTCGGGTTGCGGGTCAGTTTTTATATTCAAAAACCCGATAGACCCGACCCGATAAGCCTCTAACCCGACCCGATAACCCGATCGACACCCCTAGTAACCGATAAGTACATGTCATCTAGCAAATATGATTTTAGTGCTTAATATATTTTGTGTTTCCAAAAATAGTTGTTGCATATGGTTTAAAGCTAGAATTTAAACATTGTTGTTTTAGTTAAGCTATTTTAAATCGTATGTGATGATGCATTTACATAGAACTTATAGAAACACTCAACAGTAAAATATTATAAACTAGTCTTTTTAAGTTAAGTTGTAATGAATAACTATATCACACTTGATATTACATTGTCTAGGATATGTGTAACTCGTTAAAGTATTTTTAGTTTTATAGATGATGTTTTGTATCACATGTAGCAAACCACATTTATTATGTCTTTATTTACATATTCTAAGTGGTGTTTCCTTTACATTTTCACAAATGTCAGTGAGTCGGCGATGAAAAAGCAAAGGTAAAAGAAAAGCACATCTTATCATTAGTCAAACTGACTTGGCTATATTAGTAGCCTTTTGTTAAAGATGAATGGTCTCCTACTGAAGCAACATACAAGAACACGAATCAAGTATCGGAGAGAGTTCAAGAGAAAATTTACTAGTTTGAAACATGTATTATCATTTTCTTTAGTATTTTTTAAAATTTCATTGTTAGTACATCTTATGTATGATTTCGAACAAAATTAGATTATAGGGGAGTTGGTTTATTATGGATTTTAATTTTCTTTATTTTCTGAAGTGTCACAAGTTCCAAAATATTACCGTTCGAGGAAATCTATAGGTATTAAAGTACTTCAAATGTTATAAATCGAGTAGTTAAAAATCACATGATTAAGCTACAATCATAACTGACAATCAGTAACATAGATGATTACAATCAGTTTAATGAAAAATAATACATGATTTTTACAAATAAGTTTCGATGTTACAAATCACTAGTTAAATCACATGTGATTTACAATTATAATGTACTAGTATCAACCGGTATTCATGTTCGTTGTATAGCTTGTACAACTAAAAATCACATGTGATGTTGTTTGTATGTTATAATTATTCATCACATTTAACTTTACCTAAAAATCACATATGATTTTAGACTAATGATTCGTAACATAAAGTTAAGTTAACATCAAATGAGATTTTAAAATATTTATATTGTACCAACAACATTTAGCGTTCTTGTACACATATTAATATACTAAACATTACGCATGACTATACGTTATATTGATATAACATAACTAAATACTTTAATCACAAAACAGGAGGCGCGCACAGAATAAAATAAAGGTAAAAAACGCCACACTTTTCACATAAATTTCGGCGACTCGCATATGTTTTAACATACCAAAGAGCTTCTCGTTTAACCAATATATGTTATCCGCAATACATTACATCAATACTAAACAAACATAATTAATACATGACTATTATTGTTCTTGTTTTCTTTTAAAGGTTGCATCAACTAATGGCTTTTTAAAAAGTCCACAATTTCATTTGTGCAAGAGGTCTCACATATAGCATAATCATCACAATTCTCTGGTCTACTATATCATCTTTATTATTGAAGAATTCTTACTCTTATCAAGTTGATACTTTAACTTGATACTTGAGATGATGATGGACCTCCAAGTGTCGTGGAAACAGTATCTCCTACAAAAATTAGATATGAAAATACTTTTTAAGCCGACTAATAATCAAATGTTATACAACACTTCAAAATATGACACAAGCCCACTAATCATATGTGATATTGCTCTGTAAACAATATATAAACCTACTTATCACATATGATATTGCACATGTAAACGGTATATGATTATACATATTACACTATAAACCATATATGATTCTAAAAATTACATGTGATATTGCATTATATAATGATAAAATGATTTAATATAACAATCACCACAATCTTGAAGTTATTGTTATACTTTGACTAGTAGGTTGTGGTATAATTAATGTTATTTATGACAAGTTAATTTCTCTAAATTAAAAACCAAGAGATGTGGTAAACATACCATTCTGATAAAAATGAAAATAAATAAGTTGTTTCATGAAAAAATGCAATATCACATATGATATCACATATGATATATCTAACAAAACAAACTATGTGATATCATATATGATATATCTAACAAAATAATAATATCACATATGATATATCAAACAAAAGCTAAAATCACTTGTGATATATTTCATATCAACTAAAAACTACTTATTGCTAACTGATAAGTTAAAACAAGCTTAATTCAACTTATATTAGCAACTTAACTCGATCAAATGCTAAATAAAAACTACAAATTCTTACATATGGTTACTCAAAGCATTTATTAAAGCTTTTGGTAAAAACCCCTCTTCTGCTTCATTCTCTTCCTCTTTTTGTGATTTTATCATGTGTGATCTAACGCAAAAAGCGAACATCAAACAATTATTTCAAATATATATATTATAACCAATAATTGTATCCATTATCACTTGTGATGTAACACTGAACATAAACATCAGATTAGGGGTGTTATCGGGTCGGGTTATCAGGTTTATCAGGTCGGGTTGATTCGGGTTTTGTACTAAAAAAAAGTAACCCGCAACCCGACCCTATAAGGAATCGGGTTATTGGGTTTCGGTTAATATCGGGTTAGGTTATATCGGGCCAGGTCGTTCGGGTTAGTCAGGTTGGCTTGTTTAATTTAGCTAAAATACTATTGTACCTTTAAGCACTTACTGTAACATTCAAATGTTGATAGCCCAACTGAAAATTTCCAGTGCACAATGACTCATTGTAAGATGTGTGTGTCTTATAACTCTCTTAATCTAAACAAATATGTTGGAAGTAATAAACTGGAACACAAAATTAGACGTATGAATTTCAGCCTATTAACTTCTACAAAAGGTTGTAAAAGATTTTATGAGATATGTGTATATGTGAATATACATATAAGCATACAATTGTGAAAGGTTGGTGTATACATATAAAGTAGTTGAAACTTGAAAGTAGTAACCAAAGTGGTTTATTCATGCGTGTGTTTAATTTTTATCTCTATATCATAGACGAGAACTTTAAAGCATTTAACTAAGTGATTTTAACTTCAACATGTATTCAAATGACTAACATGTATTCAAATGACAAACTTTCAAGCATTTAACTAAGTGATTTTGTGTTCCAGTTTAGATTAAAATTTCCAGTGCCCAGGCCACAATGACTAATTGCCACAAATAGTGAAATTAAAAATCCATACCAGCAGATGTATCTTATGAACTTTAGACTGCTAAACAAGGGCAAATCGCACAAAAGTGTACCCAACTTACACTCAATTTCAATTTAATGTATTATACTTTTTTTCCCAATTTCATGTACCCAACTTTTTTTAGTTGCAATGTTAGACGATTTATAAATTATCAGGTTACCACCACCATACTTCATCTTCTCCGACCAAATTCTGGCCAACTTCGGCTAGTTTTTTAATCACATTTAGTGTTCAAATTAGAGTGAACAAAAAGTTTATGATTTTTTTTTTCATACATTATTGAGCAAAATTTTACTCCGTATAACATATGATTTTGGGAACATCATTTAGTTGAAATATTAATGCATATGGACATTATGATAGCTATCTCAATACTTATGAGCTATTCCGATTGATATGTAATTTTTGCTAGTTTTGGATACAACTATCCAGTATCATAATTAAATGCGATCAACTGATGTTTATTTATTAAAGTAAAGAAATGATAATTTAGAGTTTGATTATGAACAAGGCAGCAAGTCTAAATACAGTACCTTTGGTAAAAACATTAAATGTTTATTAGTTTTTGACTTTTTTCTTAATCAAACAACACTTATCTACCTACACGATTATTCGAAGCATCGGAAACTGAAGTACTTTTGATGTAAGTTATGGCTCGATGGATCATCTCTCGAGTGAAAAAAAACTTTATGAACATCAAAACTGAAGAAATATGATTAAAAAATAAAACTAGCCAGAACTTGATCAGAGAAGATGGAGTATGGTGGTGGTAACCTGTTAACCTATAAATCGTCTAACATTGCAACTAAAAAAAAATTGGATGCACTAAATTGAGAAAAAAGATAGAGTGCATTAAATTGAAATTGAGTGTAAGTTGGGTACACTTTTGTGCGATTTGCCCGCTAAACAATATACTTAAACAAATAATGACTGCTAAATAAACTATCAACTATGTAAACGTGAGCTAAAGTTACATGTAAAAAATGGCTTTAAAGATATCGGGTGTTATCGGGTTGACCTGATAACCCGATAAGAAAAATAACATAACCCGAACCCGACCCTATAAGACTATCGAGTTATCGGGTTCGGTCAAACCAACCCGATAAGCTTTTTCAACCCGATTTAACCTGACCCTATAAGGCTTATCGGGTTCGGGTTAACACCCCTACATCAGATTATCAAGTGAAGTAAAAGGCTTTCAACATGTACAAGGTACATTAAAATATTAACATAGATTTGATGTAGTTGCGTCAAAAAAATACTATGAGGCAAGAGCTGCTTGTATAACATTGTAAGACAAATTTTAAATTGTTACGCGTGTTTAACAAAATTATATACAAACAAACCGTTCAAAACTTCTCGAGCAATATAAACTTTTTCATCTAAACTATCATCTACATTTATACATGTAGTTTAGTGTTAGGTCATATGAGAAACTATACTAGTTCACATACTTGTCAAAAATCACTACATATTAACAAACAATCCTAAATTACAGCTAGTATAATATATATGTGTTATACGACTACAACCACCTTTTGATCTCAATCACATTATCAAGCCTTCACTAATCACACAAAGCTTCACTAAATTTATCAATCACATTAATAAAATAACAAACCTAATCACTTTAATTTTTCAATAAAATCTTGAATCAACACTCATTATTATTGTTTAACTATAAACAATGTTAAGTCAACACATACTAACACATAAAAAAATTAGCATTTTATTTGCAACAAGTACATAAACAAAAACAACAACAACAACAAATTGAATGAAATTGCACAATACGCTTTATTAATCCAACATACATACATACTTTGTGAGTGAAATCAGAATTAAAGAAAAAGTAAAAAAGACTTTTAAGCATAAACAATACCTTAAATCGAAGGTTCAATCGAAGGTGTAATGGATTATTTTCCACCATAGATGTTGCATAACTCATTTAGTTGAAGCTAGTTTCATCTATTTTGTTGTGACTTTATGTGATTTACAGTTGATTTTTGTGTGTTTTGGATCTAGATTGATCATCATCAGAGTAGTGTGTGTTTTGTGTGCGTATGATTGTGGTAAACAATTTGGGGGTTGGTGGGTGTATTGATTCAGTTGAAATGACCTAAATGTCCTCGTCGCATTAAGTCTGTTTTAATTGTTTTTAACTGATTAATTAGCTTTTAATCTCAACCATTAGATCAAACTAAGATAGAAGGTGGGGATTTGTCCTCCGGTATCCAAGGAAGGGAAGGTATCCAATATAACCTTCCTCACTACAAAGTCCTCAAAATTTATTTAGATTTTTTTAATCTGGACAAATTTAAATTTGCTTTTTTCTAACTCAAAATATTTTGGATTATTATATATAAACTAGCATAAAGAGTTTTTTTAATTTTAGAATATATAAATTTAAATTAATGTAGTTTGCATAAGTTATCTTTAACTATCTCTTAATACATTTAAAGCTTGATGAATTCTAAACTTGAAATTTTTTAAAATAAAGACACTATATTACTTTTAAAAACACATGTTTTATTTTTTTTAAAACGCACGTTTTGTATCAAGGGTCGAACAAAAATCATGATTTCCAAAAATAATTATTTGCGTCTATACAATGTCGTTTTGCTCGAGTATTCGTCCAGTTTATTTTAAGCAGTCTACTGCAAAAATCAAACCTCAGTTTACTCTTTAAAATATGTTGAATTATCTCTTTTTTACCTTTGACTTTTATAGTCAAACTCATACTCTAATGACTATGATGTAATTACACGTTTCGTCCTTGTGGTTATACCCAAATTGCAGGTTTCGTCCTGTTTCGATGTTAATTACACCAGACGTCCCTGTAGTCGTCCAAAATAGGTTGACTGATCTTTTGACCCTCACGCTATCCACATTTTCGATAAGATGCAGGGGTATTTTTGTCACACCACATCAATAATTCCCCAAGGACCATGTTTGCAACATTAAACAACCAAGCTTCTACCTATAACTCCCTCTCGCCAAAAAATAAACTCATCCTTCTTCTTGTTTTCCCCTCTTTCTTCTCCATCAACACCAGCTGTCCACTAAAATCCATAGCATAATGAGTTCAGACCCAAATTATGAGTGGGGATAACTACTTGACATTGATGATTCTGATTTCCCACTAACCCATGTTCTCCATCCCTGCAACAGCCACATACATTAGACAACCACAACCACCATAACCCAAGTAGAGGAAACGCCGGTTATAATATCCGGTCCTGCGGGTATTATTCAAGTAGCCAAGCTGCTTAAACAAAGGGATATTGCTCTTGGTTAGGACGTGGAGGTAATGTCGACATAAGAATATATGAAAAAAGTGGTTGAGGATGTGGATGAGGATGAGGATTTTAAGAGTAGGGTGTGGGTTAGCGCGACTAAGTATGTGAATGCTAATGGTGGCATTGTGAGTGGGTGTTTAGGAGACATCAAGAACTTTCTCAAGAATGAGAAACTTAAGTAAGTTGTTGCAATAATCAAGTCTTGTACTTCGAATGCTCTTGGCGATCTCACAGTGACTGTGAAAGATATCTCAGGTACAATAGCTGGTGCAATACATCACAAAGTCATCAATGAGGGTGGTTATGGAAAGGACATTACTGTAGGAAGTGCTCTAATACTTGCTAATGTTTCAATATTTTCTCCCAAACCATCAATGCATTATCCTAACATTATAATGAAAAACGTGGTTAAGGTTTTCCATAAGGATTCAGTTCCTGGTAATGGCAGTGGTGTAGGTGGGAGTGGAATGTTGATGGAAGAAGAAGAAATAGTGAAGTTGATGAAAGAAGAAGAAATGGCTGATTTGGAGTTGCAGGTTTGTTGGAATGTTACTCATCAAGAAATAGTTGATGAAGAAGCATTAAACCTAGCATTGGAAGAAGAAGCAAGGCAAGCACGGGCTGATCAAGAGTGGTTGGACAAATGTAGGAAAGAAGCAGAGTCGGATGAGGAACATGAGAGACAACTATGGGGCTTCTATCGAACAATTTAAGTTGTATCAGTTTATGTTTGATCAATTTGTATTAGTTTATGTTTGAAGAATTTATGTTTGTATGAGTTGGCATTTGTAGTTTGAACAATTTATATTTGATCAATTCGTATCAGGACATGTAGTCAAATTACTATGAGAATTTTCATTTGCAGTTGCACTGAGCACTCTGCAAGTGCTAATCCAAACACCCCATTATTATGCAGTCAAACTGCATAATGAAATTGACTTTATAAAGTCAAACTGCATAATGCAAATGGCATGAGCATTTGACATTTATAGTTTCACTTTATAAAGTCACACTGCAAATGCTAAGTTGTGTTTAAAAGGTGATACGAAATGCTTAAGAAAAATGGAGGGAAAATGCATATTTTGAATTTCATGCATTACCGGGTTGTACATTGAGCTTAAATGAGTTGTACCATGATTTTGGAGGAAAATAATATTTGAATGTTATGCATTGATAATTTGTACACTTGTCTTATTAGTTTATACATTTATTTTGTATGTAAACATTACATATAGTTAGGGTTGTGGAAACCGTAGAGGGGGGTGAATACGTTTTCATTTAAAAACTTTAAGATCAAAGATTACATCACTCTTCTACCGGCGGTCCCATATATATATGGGGGCCGCCAAGTATATCAGGGGGCCGCCTGAGTTATGGGACCGCCACCAGAAGAGGTTTTCGGACTAGATCTTTTGTATCAATTACCCGATCAAGTTTGACGCAATATGAGAAGTTGCGATAATAGGTTTACAATAGCTAACACATATTCTAACAATATAACAACATTCACATTATATAGCACAAAGAGCTACGCAACCTTAACTAACAAGATCTACACAACCATTCACAAAATCATTAGCACAATGCAAGTATAAAAGTAAAGCGGTAAATGTAAAGAAATAAGTAAAGCGAAAGGTAAAAGAAAATGCAAACCGACACGGTGATTTATAGTGGTTCGGTCACGAAGCTCCTCTTCGCCCTACTCCACTCCTCGAGTATCCAACTCGAGAGTTACTTCACTAATCAACAAGCTCCTTTTCGGCGGAGAAAACCTTATACTCATGCTTACATTATTTTCCAACACTAAGCTAGATGTCGAGTCCTTCTTCGGGTACAACCAAACCCGTTATGTTTTATGGCCCAACATAACAAACCTTGTGTTTTATGGCCTAAACACATAAACCGCGTCGCTTACATTATTTTCCGACACTAAGCTAAATGTCGAGTCCTAATCTTAGCTAGAACCAATCTACCACTTCACCAATGTATTTTAAGGCCTAAAACACTACAACAAAATTGTAGTTTTGGGTCGAGGAAAAGTTAGGGTCGACAATGTCGACCCTAATTTCGTCATGGGACCACATTTATTCAACTTTTCTGGTTAGTCAACAAAAATCTCATAACTTCGAATCTTGAAGATGACCGAAGTTTTTCTCTTGCACTTGAGGAAAGGAAGAAATGATAGAAGATTTGATCACATTTAAACAAGATTAACCAAGTTAAATGATCAAAGATTTAGAGAGATTTAGTGAGATCTAGAGAGAGAAAGGGCTGAAAGAAAATTATGCAAAAGGGTTGTGAAAATAGTTGGAGGTGGACCACTCATTTATAGGAGCTGGAAAACAGCCTGTCAGGAAACGTCGGTCCCAGATAAATAAGGAGGCCGCTAAATAATTAGGGGTCGCGATCCGAAATTAAAGGCCGCCCGACAAACGGCTTGTCGTTTTTTTCTTTTTGTGGTGACAAAATTGTCTGGTGAAAGTGACACTTGTTTTAGGGAGGAAATGACCAGATTTTGGAATTCGAAACAATTACCAAATAAAACATTTCTTTATAATTCAAAATATTTTGTCTGCAATAGTTTTTGAGAAATCGTTTTCGTTGTATTTATAAAATATAAAGCTTTAAGACAAAAAACTTAATTCTTTGAATCATCCTACAAGTTTTATATTGTTTGTACATACCTTATGTGATTTACGTCGGGTGTAAACCCAATGTCCGTCTTGATGCATACTTGAGACAATCGACGAGATGTGATACCTTGTATGCATGATGTTTTGTGACTTACGTGTAACTTGTGCACTTTTAAATTACGGATTACACGTAACGTGTTTGTCAACATCAAAACATAAAGAGATCGTATAGATTAAATATCGTAATATTTGCACTAACATCTCCCCTTTTTTGATTGATGGACAAAAATATGTTTAACTATAGCACATAGTAAGTTTAAAGTTATCGTTTACACTCCCTTTCCCCCTTTTGTAGAAGCAATAGGTATTATGTAAATTATGTTGGAGCATATAGGTTGAAGGTTTGAGAAGAAGACATGAGAAGAGGGTACGTGCTCCGGGTATATAGGTTTGAGGTATGAGGAGAAGATATGAGAAATAAAGGTGAAGGTGATTTTGTGTTCCTTGGATAGTTTAGAAAGGGTCATGGGAGATGAGAAGTAGGCAAGAGAAGAAGGTAGGTACTTCGAGTGTATAGGATGAAGGAATGAGGAAAAGGTAGATGATCCAAGTATATTGGTTGGCGGAAGAGATGTCCAGCATGAGAAATATGGTTGAGGTGGTTTGTGTTTCTTGGATAAATTTTAGATGAGATTATGAGGAAATGAGAAGAGGCTTAAAAGAGGTAGGTACTTCATGTATATAGTTGAAATATGAGAAGAGTACCATTAGATAAAGGTGTTATTTGAAGTGGAGGAGGTGAAGTATTTGGAGTACGAATGAACCCATCATCTAGTTGAACAATCCCCAATCATATCTTTCCTATTAAAGTGAGCTTGACATATCCATGTGAAGTCTTCTATCATCATGGTTTAACCACTCCTACTATTTATTGGGACAATCTCCTGCTCCCCTTGCTCATTGGCATCCCATGTTAATTAACATTTCTGTTTATTCACTTTAACGAATCCAGGATCAAATAATTTACATCGATGGTCAAGAAGTTCGATGCAATTTAATGAGTAGGACGCTTGCAAGTGCTACCCTCGGTGTATGCTCCCCTTTGTTTGGGCACCAAAGGAACAAGATATTGTTGTGTAAGACAAAACAAAGTCTAGTAGGCTAGTGCACCATATACATATAGCAGAACATTAGTGGGGAACTAGACATGCACTTCTAGGTTTTATTAATCTAAAGTATGACAATTTGGAAGAGAAGCAGAAACTAGACACAAGTAATTATTATTTTAAAAATAACTTAAATGATAAAATAATAGATCCGAGACGTATGCTTATGAGAACATATTACGAACGACTTTTTAATAACGAGAATGGGATTCGGTTATTGATTGACGCAAAAAATATATTATGAGAATGACTTTTAAATATAGTACGAACGTCATCTTATATCTTGGAAAACTTGTCTATTTATATATAATATAATATAATATAATATATATATATATTCATAAATATATATGTATAATATATATAGATATTTTATATATATTATATATATACTTTATATTACTTTAGATGAATATAAAGAAAATAAGACGAGGATGGAGACGATGTGCTCTTGGATGTGAATGAAAATGATTCCATAGAGCCGAAAAGTGGGAAAGGATGAGCAATACTAAAGAAGGAACGTGTTGACGAGAGGTTGATAGAAAAGATTGATATATCATTTGCACTAACAATTGATGTGCATATGATCCTATCGAGACAAAGGTGGATGATTGGGAATTTAAAGGTTTGTTTGGTGTTTTGTTGGTTGACAATGTTGAGGAACAAAGTGGGATGTGAAATGAGGTGGTAGTTCTTTCATGGTGGAATAATAATGAGAGACTCAACAATGTGGTGACTCAATAACACTTGAAGATTTAATATCTTCTTTATGTTCTTCACTTTCTAAAAAGTGGAAAGTTTTGTGAAGGAGTGACATTTGCATTTTGCAAATTACTTAAATATTTCGGATGAAATAATTAAGTTGTTAAGGGATATATGAGGAATTCTAAAAATAACAAGACTATTAGAAGGGAGAAGAAATGTATAGAAGTGAGAAGAAACGTTGGAGATGAAGAGACTCATTAGAAGTGAAAAGGAACGTTTAGAAGTGAGAAGAAACTTTTAGAAGTAGAAAGACTATCAGAAGTGAAACGACTACTAGAAGATCAGATAGAGACATTAGGCGTGAGAAGAATAGTTCTATGATTGGTGACTAGACGTATGCGAGGATGTGAGGGGACCATTTCGTCTACTGAATTTGTGAGTGAGATTGTAAGTCAAGCAATTGTACGGATGTGTTGATAATGAGACACATTTCGTTATGAAATTCACTTGACTCTTGAAAACATAAGCAACGATGCTTATGAGTGTTAGGATATGAGGATGACCTATTGATCTATAGAGAGATATTGGGTATAGGTTTGGGTGTGAAGTAGACGTCAACTCGTAGCAGAAGAGAGGAAGTGTTATGAACAAAAAATTAAATGGTATTACAAGCTGCTACCGGCGGTCCCAGATTTATCTGGGGGCCGCCAGACCGCCAACAGGAGAGATGTTTAGAGAAATTGACGAATTTTTTGAAAATAGTAACATTTTAATTTGCATTTCGCTAATTAAAAATACTTAAAGTACTTCAGATGAAGTAGTTAAGTTGTCACGACATGGAATGGAACATGGACTAGGATCGAAACTAGAAGAAAATAAGAGAACGATTTATGGAATGTGTTCCATCATTCCTAAACCTTGACGGAGATAATTTAACGACTCATGCTTGAGGGGTAAAGAAAGAATGTCGGCGATGTTATCTTCAGATGCAACCTTTTCATAAAGATGTTTCCTTTTGGGACATTGTCCCAAAGGAAATGGTGATGTATCTTTGGTGTGTTTCGTACGTGAAAATAATAATAATAATAATAATAATAATACTAATTATTAATACTTAATATATATAATAAGAAGAAATGAAAACAAATATAAAGACGACGAGCTTGACAATGTCAAGATGGATGGTGGTTTTCTTGAGTATTGTGAATGTTCATAAAACAATCATATGATGAGGTATAAGGTTATCTTAAAGGTGGTAGCGGAAATAGTAGAGGAAAGAGGTTATCCATCTCTATAGTTGTAGAGGCATGGTTGAGTGAGAAGGAAGAGGTATGATCGAAAGATAAAGAGTGTTTTCATCAAAGAGAAAGAATGTTTTCTTCGAAGAGAAAGAATGTTTTCATTGAAGAGAAAGAATGTTTCGTAGAAGAGAGAATGTTTTTGTCAAAAAGAAATAATGTTTTCGTCAAAGAGAAAGAATGTTTCGTCGAAGAGATAGAATGTTTTCGTCGAAGAGAAAGAATGTTTCGTCGAAGAGAAAGAATGTTTTCGTCGAAGAGAAAGAATGCTTTCATCGAAGAGAAAGAATGTTTTCGTCGAAGAGAAAGGAGAGCATTTTAACTTATGTTGTTAAACGGCTTGAATAGGAATTTTCGGATATGACCTTTAACGTTTGCGATCGCAAGTTAAAGATACTTGAATATTTCAGATGAAATATTCAAGTTGTCAAACCTACTTGGAGGAGCGTTAGATTTGTATCTAACCTTTTCTTGACGAAAGAGTGGATGATTCGGAAGAAAGGGAGATAATGATTAAGGGAAGGTGTGAATGAAGACTCAAGGAGATTTAAGACCATTCTACGACTCTTTTGACTTTTTAGATTTGTGACGCGGACGCGAAGGAAAATATTATAGTGTGAGAATATATATATATATATATATATATATTTTATATTATAATATTATATATATATATATATATATATATATATATATATATACCTAGATGCATAAGATATATAGATATAATCATGCAAGTTTATCTAAGCATGCATCAACACAATAATCAACAAGATTAATGTGTAAGACTATATGACATTTAAATATTAATTGTCATACATTAAACTAACATAGTGTAGGTGCCATATTACCACGTAAGTCATGTTAAATGACGCATACAAAACGTGATAATTTCAAATGCAATCATCATGTAAAACATGTTAGCATTTAGCACTTAGGATCATGTGTTATTTAGATAAACTAATGAATATTTTATCTAAATTGCTAGAAAAAGGCAAACGCTTTTACAACAGACATGCATTCAATAGTTAAGCAAATAAACATTGAGCATTAAGATAACATCGAAAGCATATAATTCTGCATTAACGAGAGCACGTTATCGTTCATGAAAACCCAAAAAATTCAAAAAAAAAAAAGCAATTTGTGAGATGCAAAGTAGGTCTAGATTGACTAAGAAGAAATAATATTCTACTTGCTAAGTGTGCACTCTAATGAGATACAGAGTTTACCCATGTCAGGACTATCATTAGGCATAATTAGAAGGAGTCATTTAGTCAAATTAGAGAATGAATATGAGACTATCACTCTGTGGTCTCAATTCAGGCTAAAACGACATTTTTTTGGGTTATTACACGAACCTAACTTCACTCTTAGAAGCAATTTAACCGTTAGGTCAAATTGAATTTCTAGTGCAATAGATTCTCCAGTAGTCATTCTCATGTTAGACAAAATAGAAATCCTATATTTGCCTAATGAAGTGTAGCAAAGATAAAATTTGTATTGTCTTTTCATACAAGGCCTACTATGACTTAACTAATGTACTTTAATTTTGGTTCACATAATCCTAATCAAGATGTGTGGAATTCTAAGGTTGAATGAGAGAGCAAGCAAGTTGTTGTAGCTATAAGAAAGAATGAGTCATCTAGGACCTAGGAGTATGCTTAAAAGTGACAATGTGTAATGCTCTATATTGAGAGTGTTCAAAGAATGCACATTTGCATGTCTTTTATGAAAGAAATCCAATTAAGGTTATTTACCTTAATAGATCTTGTGTTTGTTTCTTTGTAGAAATAATGATGATTAACTAAAGTTTAGTTACATCTATGTTAGACTTTTAAGCAAGAGATTGACAAGAGGAAGATGTTTAAATCTAATGCCATAGGGCGGATCTACCTAAACCAAAGATGAATTTAGGACGAAGGATCCATCGATCCGTGGAAGTGCCAAATTTGGGCAAGGATCATTTTTTTATTATTATTTGGGAGATGGTGTTGACATTAGGTTATTAGGAGAAGCTTATATAAGTTACACGAGTTCTCAATTTGAGTTTTCGGAAATGACATCTAAGTCTTGCTCATCAAGTTGGAGTACTTATGAGTTTCCTGATGGAAATTTATAAGTCGTCAATCCTACTCAGAGTGTGTTAAGTTTAGCATGTATAATTTGACCATAGCTAATAACACAACATTTGAACACTTTAGACTCAATGAGACATCTTCATTGCAAGTGTGAGTTGCAATTTGATGACTAATCTTGTTGTCTTACAATCGACTTCGTGATTTCATGTAATAACCGAGGATGGTTAAACATGTAGACTCGGAAAAATATCTATGGTCATTTGATTGATATTTCCGTGATCTAGATAAATCCTAATCTCGATTTCATGTTCATATTCCAATTTTGTAATTAGATTGAATGATGAGATTGATTATCGTTTGAATAATAATCATCTTCATATTCAAAATCCTCTTACGATCACTTATTGAAAGAAAGCACGATAATGGTTTGTGGAATATGTTCAATTCTTCCTAATTCTAACCTTAGATGGTTAAAGGGTTCTCATTTGGTGAGGAAGAAATATTATGCTTATTTGGTAAAGTAAGATAGAGTTTTGATGAGAAGATAGTTTGGGTTTTGAGTTGTGCTTTTGAATTGTTTGAGCAAAGTTACATATGTTGTGCATTTGCTCATGTTTGGCTTTTCGGAAACAACGACTTTACCAATTGCATTGCAAGGTAAATTACTTGAGTATTTCGGATGAAATATTCAAGTCGTCAATCCTACTTCATTGTGTATTTTATGCATATATTTGCCAAATATTTGGAACAAAACTATTGGACAAGTAGACTCAATATGACATCATCTACACAAGTGTGAGTTATGATCCGATGCAT
This sequence comes from Tanacetum coccineum, assembly GCA_026074375.1. NCBI lineage: Eukaryota > Viridiplantae > Streptophyta > Magnoliopsida > Asterales > Asteraceae > Tanacetum > Tanacetum coccineum. The sequence goes on from BQNB010025442.1 coordinate 30,827, forward strand.
ATTCTTATCGTCTTGGAAAGGGATGTCGTTATTTTCATATCAATCGAGTGTGATTGAGTATGTAGGTTTAAGATAATATCTCTTGTTATATTTTGATATAATCTTAAAGCTAGACAAATAAGAATCCGATTTCTTGTCCATACTCGAAAACTTGTCAATTAGATTCGATAATAATATCAATCATAATTTGAATAATGAATCGATATATATTCGAAATCTTTCTTGACGCTCACGAACACTCTTTTTTTAAAAGAAAATAAATAAAGATTTTCATAGTGTGTTCCATTAATCCTAAGACTAGTTGTAAGGTGAGATTGATGAATAATGACAAGTTAATTTCTTATTTCAAGATTGTCATATATTTTGCTTGTGCGAAAAACTATTTGTTGATATGTATAGTATGCATAGCTTTTGACATTTTATGAGTATATAAATGATTTTCCTAACCATTTCTATACAACACTAATTTTTGTAAAATTACTATAAGTTTATAACAGAATATAATTATGTGTTGTGTTAGAACAGGCAAGCAAAAGCAGAGTTAAAATTGCATTTTGTTTTACTTATTTACTAATGTATTCTAATTCAATCTTTTATTTTGTTTAAAACAGCTCAGGGTCAAAACACCGCAAGATATGAAAGATTAAGACATCTTGTTGAGGAGTTTATGTCGTTGGAAATATTTAGTGACGGGTTTTATACCTATATGATCTTAGGACATTTATTTTTCAACACACTTGACCAAAGTATTGAACTATCATTCCTAAAATGGGTTACTACACCAAAATGTTACAAGATGTTTATGTAACATTTGTAAATATAGTGATCTATGCCTATATGCAATGCACAAACAATTTTGAAACTTAACGCAAGACATCTAGCGTAATTCTTATTAGGCATAATTAGGAAAACTAGTACCATACAAATAGCATACATGTCAAATGTGTTTAGATATATAATTAGCTCAATTGAAAATAGTAATGATTACTTATTAATATCTATTAACCAAGTTGAAACAAAAGTAAACACACATAATCATCTAGCATACACATAAAGATATTCGTTGTTGTTTTGTGTATTAGATATAACGATGTATACTTAGCTTGATTTGATTTAAAAATAAAATAGTTCCTCCCCATTTAAAAAATAAATTAAGATCAATATTTTGAAAGGACAAATACACTATTTTTCAAAGGTATATCAAATAGAAATGCCCGACTCAAAAGAAAATATAAAATACAAGTTTTACGTTAAAATAGAACTCAACGTTTTGACCCCTATGTAGTATTTTGAATTTCTGTCATATTTAAGTTTAGAATGAAGACTTTGAAGTATTTTTAAATAAAAGTAGATTCAATTATCTTCGAAATGGCGGGTGGCACGACTACTACGGACTTACAGTTAATTTTATATGATTTTTTGAAGTTTGCCAAATTCTGCTGAAACAGACAGACGGCCCCCATAAAGGTGACGGCCCCTAGATATATTTGGGGGCCTCCCGGACATTTATGAGACCGCCACCAGTGACCCCAAAACATGTTTTTTGTTCAAAATTATTTTGTAACTTAAACGTGTAGATCTTAAGAACTTCCTCTAAAAAAGTTTTCCAAGCACATAAATTTCGTGTTTTAGACATCATTTCTACTCTTACGACTTAGACAAACATAGGTTGACACTTCCAAGTTCTTTTGAGAAAATTTTCCTTCAAGCTAGTATACGAAGTATATTTAATAACAAAACTAGTACGAATCAAACAACAAAACACTTTTCATATGTAATCCCCCTTCATGGGTAATTTGATACATGGATCGTACTCTATTTTAAAAACCATTTGTTTTGAAAACTAGAGCGACGTGGCTCTGATACCAATTGTGGAAACCGTAGAGGGGGGTGAATACGTTTCCATTATAAAACTTTAGATTAGTCAATACAAAAATTACATCACTCTCTACTGGCGGTCCCATAAATATAAGGGGGCCGCCTAGTACATCAGGGGGCCGCCCGATTTATAGGACCGCCTCCAGAAGAGGTTTTTCGGACTAGATCTTTTGTATCAAATCACCAATTAAGTTTGACGCAATATGAGAAGTGTCGATAATAGATTTACAATAACTAGTGCATCTTCTATCAATATTTCCACACTCACAATGTTTACTACAAAGAGCTACACAACCATGGCTAACACAACATACACAACACTTGTAACATTTCACATTTTCAGGTCATTTACAACTTCATTTATCCCATTATTTATTTTTAGAGTTTTACGCGTTCGTTTTTAATTATTATCGTATAGTTAAATCGCGTAAACTAAAAAAAATCATCATTCAACGAAAACGGACACCAAACAAATAAAAGTTTACATCAAGCAAGTGTTATATGATTATTAAGAGTATAATTTATAACTTTTCATAATTTATTTTTATTGGTTACGTAAAACGCTTACGTTTCGCAATAAATTACATTTAGGCATACCCGGAAGCACCAATACCCATCTATACTCAAACAAATACCCACTTTTATACCCAATACATAAAAATTAACTCATTTCCTACTCTTAAACCATATATGGCCAGATCATATGAGTATATACACAAATAATACACTAAAATCCCACTACTACCTACCCATTTAATGTTTAACAACCAAGTCTTACCATCCAATGACTAACAAAGCACTCTTTGTCCTTTCCTTTCATCCTAGCCATTCCTTCCTCCTAGGGAGGAGGAGAGCACCTTACAAGGTGTACCATTACCACCTTAAGACCATGGTTTAGCTAGATACTTCCCATACATAAAGAAGGATAATGCAAGACTTTCTCACACTTACAACTAGCCAAATAAATCAAAGCAAAAACTCTCTCTACTCCTCTACAAACTCACGGCTGAAGTAAGGCTTTTAGGGTGTTCATACAATTCATTTTTCAAGTATACAAGGCTCATTAGTTATCATATCTAAGGTGTTGCAAAGTGGTTTGGAAGATTGGATATTATATACAAGGGTTTGATTCAAGAAAAGTGATTAGGGTCTTTATTGGGTTTAAGCTTAAGTGTAAGCTTGTGTTCTTGATCCTACTTCACTTCTATAAGGTTCATTTAAACCTTAAACATCTCATTATTTCTTTACTTATGTTTTCATGCTTGTTATATATGTTAAACACCACCTAGGTTTATTTTTATGATTTATGGAATATTACATATATAAATATGGTTCGAATTTATTATGTACATTGGCGAAATAATACTTAAAATAGAAGTACACACCTTACATGAATGTTATTTAAATTATAAGTCTAGTTTATAAATTAAATTATGTTGAAAGTTTTGTTTAGAAATTTATGTATAAAAGACCATGAAGACTTGATACTCTATTGGACAATCACTATGGACTAAGTAGAGGACCTAACATATATATCAAGTTATGCTATTTAATAAGTTAGAGGACTTGTAATGGTTTAGCAAAGTGAAAAGTATATAAAACAAGTGTATAAAATAAATCATGTACAAACATAAGAACCTACTGTTTGAATTCGTGTATAAGGGTATACATTTTATATTTTATTCAATTAGTACTTATCACAAGGATCGTAAGCATATAAGAAACTTGAAAAACCGAGCAATAACGAAGGAGATATGACATTTTTAAGTTTACAATAATTAAATGTATAAAAGTATTTTTATAAAAGTTATTTTATAAAAATATTCACTGTTTCAGATCTGATATATTAAGGGAGATATTTTATAAAGATAGTACTTTTCATGACGAATCCAAACATGTAAGAAACTCGAAAAACGGATTTAAAATGAAGGTGATACGTTATTTACAAGTTTAAGTTAAAAAGTATTTTTATAAAAGTAAATTTATAAAAATAAGTTACTGTTCACGACAGTATACTGTTGGGAAATAATTTTCATAAATAGAGCTTTTAATTACGAAGACGTGGACATAGGAATCACTAAAAACCGAATTAAAACGAACGAGATACAATTAAAATACGATTTCAATAATTAAAGTTATAAAAAGTATTTTTATAAACTTTCACTTACTGTTACTGTTCATAACAGTACCAAACCATATTATAAATATAAAATTTGATTAGACTTTTCAAATACGAATCCATACATATAAAGAACAAGCGAAACGGATTAAATATGAGTAAGTTATGACTTTTGGAAGGTTACGACGATTAATTATATAAAAGTAGTTTTATATAATTTTATAAAAACAATTAAAACTACTGTTCATCAGGGGCATAAATATTATAAATATAATATTTTGATATATTTTCTTAATACGGAGCCATGGATATAAATAACGTGAAAAACGGAGTTTAAACGATAAAGATATAAGGTTTATAAAACCATATGCACTATTTTTACTTTTGTGCACTATTTTATAAAAACAATTAAACCAATTATATAATATCATTATATAATCAATAATAATATTAAAATATGTATTATTAACAAACAATTAATTGTGAGGCGAAAGCCACACTTTATTTTACGGATACCAATACAAACACCTTTATTCAATAAAGTACGGTTTAAACATTGTTTTGACATTTAAAACTAAACAAAGACTATTAGGTGGTGGTGTAACTATATAACTTGTGATGTAGTATTATTAAGTACATTGTACTCATACAGCCTATATTTAATTAGGTTGCATTCGGTCTTATCCGTGACGTTTCCATTCACTTGATTCATATACATCAGTTTATTACTAAGGTGAGTTCATAGCCCTATGTTTTACTATATCAATGATTTACAACTCTTGGGTGAGAAACATGCATTGTTTTACAAATTGGGCGCAAGTGTACATTTTATCATGATTACGTGTTTGCCTAAGTAGCGATAACCCACTGTGCCTATTATCATGAACTGTCAATTACTTTGTGTAAGCGCGAATGTTATAAATAGATCTATTTGGGATTGACATCCCCGTTCTGGTGAGTAGCACTCATTGTGCCGGTTTATCGGAAAACGGACGTATACCATGTCGGATTTGGGATGTTGCGGGTTAGAACATCATCAAGGGCAATGTTGGCAATTTATATTGCAATTCATACATGTCGAGCTTCAGTGTCACGAGCTTAGGGAAACGTAATTACACTTTGTGATGTTTGCATCTGTTGCATTATCATACACTTGGAAATCTTGCGGTCCTACATTATATTTACATAAACCTATGAATTCACCAACTTTATGTTGACGTTTTAAAGCATGTTTTCTCAGGTCAATGAGGCACGAGGTGCTAAGGATACATTGGGGATACTCTTTTGGGGAGTCATGCATAAAAGATTTGGAGTCATTACATCTTGGGATTTTTGTTATGATCTAAAATCTTTGTTATCAAATGTTGAACAATTTAAGCCGTTGCGCTTTGTATTAAACAATTTCAATAAATCCAATGTATCGTATTTTAAACGACTCTTTTAGAGGTCGTTCTCATATCTTGTGCTATTGATCTATGAAGTAACGCTCCCGGACTCATTATTCCGCTGCGACCCAAATTGGGGGTGTTACAGATTGGTATCTAGAGCCAAGGTTATAGAGAACCAAGTCAAATGTTTTTACTTGGACTATAACCGTTTTCAAACATTGCATCATACAAAGGGGTTTTCATGGGACATTTACTTATACATTACTTGTTGCATTAGTTGAGTATACTAGATGCTGCATGGTTCACATACGTGTTTATAATATATTAAGTATATTATTATGGGTCTTATATATGTACTAATGTAAACTCTGTTTGAGTGTTACAGATCTTGTCATGTCTTCTTCATCCACGGCCACCTACACATTTGTCTATACTGATTCCGAGCCAGGGAGAGTCTTCTGGGGAGCTGATGAGGATCTGTCTGATGGAGGTTTTCCACGAGTCATCGTATACGGATACGATGGAATCCCTATGCAACCGGTAGTCCCGCCATCTCCGGACTATGTGCCAGGACCTGAGCACCCACCATCTCCGGATTACGTGCCCGGTCCTGAGCACCCACCTTTACCTGTCGAGGTACCATACGTACCTGAGCCTGAGTACCCCGAGTACTTAGCACCATATGATGTTGAGGCACCCTTGGAGGACCAGCCTCTACCTGCTGATGCCTCACCTACCGCCTTGTCACCAGGCTATGTAGCAGACTCCGATCCAAAGGAGGACCCCGAGGAGGATCATGCTGATTATCCCGCTGATGACGATGATGATGATATCGATGATGAGGATGAGGAGCCCTTTAAGGACGAGGATGATGACGAGGAGGAGGAGGAGCACCTAGCTCCAGCCGACTCTTCTGTTGTACCTGTTGTTGACCCTGTTCCCTCAGCTGGGGATATAGAGGCATTTGAGACTGATGAGTCTGCACCTACACCCAGATCACCTCAGACTAAGGTCCCCTTTTCTCAGACGTATCTCCGTAGGGCACGAAAGACTGTCAGACTTGAGCCACCTATGTCACCATCCATGGAGGCACGTATTGCTGAGTATGCAGCCGCACCTGCACCACAATCACCACCACCATCTCCGTTGTCACCTTGGTCACCTCCACTATCTCAGATTCCCTTACCACCACTACTACCTCCACCATCATCACTACATTTACCACCACCTGTACCCACATCATTACCTTTACCATCATCACCACCACCACCACTACCAGTCTTACTGTT
>BQNB010025442.1:47500-50000 GCA_026074375.1 Tanacetum coccineum
ACATATCTTCACTAAACCCGTACCATCATCAAGTGTTGCAACTTGAGCCTTGGGACAGGCTTTCTAACGGGTAGAAGACTGTAACATTTTCACATTTTCAGGGTTTTTCCTGACTCAATTATTTTCATTTTTATTTTTAGGGTTTAACGCGCGTTCGCTTTGAATTAATATCTTATAGTTAAATCGCGTAATAAAAATCATCATTCTAACGTAATACGGACACAAACATATAAAAGTTTACGTCAAGTAAGTGTTATATGGTTATTAAGAGTATAATTTATAATTTTTCATAATTTATTTTTATTGAGTTACGTTAAAACGTTACGTTTGTAATTAATTTACATTTCGGGCATACAGGAAGAGCATCCTTGGTTACCTTATCTTTACTCAATAACCATACTCACCTTTTTATACCAAATACATTAAAAAAATGTAATTTCCTTTTCTTACTTATAAAACGAAGAAAACGGATCCAACTTGTTATGTATATGAATATAACCAAAAACTCTCACTTAAGTTATACTTATCAAATCTCATTTATAACTCTGACAAGAAGTACAGGCTATCCCAATTGTAGCCATAATTTGTATATTCTCTTGTTCCCCTAATCTCCTTTTTTAGCCATGGAAGGGGTCATGGGGAGGAGGTGAAGCCTATTGCACGTGTGTTCTCATACCACCAACATCACCAGGGGTTTCCATTTTAGGTGGTTTATGGTGTCAATCTTGCTTGAAATAGTTTGGCCTTAGGTAAGAGCGATTTTTCTTTCTCCTTACATATTGTTCTTTTATCTTTTATTAAGGATCGCTTTTTTGATTAATTATACCAGACGGCACATACATTTACTCATTTGGGTTTCTTTTTATTTGATTTTATTAAGCATTCTAAGATTATAGGGTGCTGCGATGTGCTGCTTTATGGATTTTAGAAGGTTTGTTTTAGCGTGGATGTTGGGTTAATTAGGATTTTCTTTGTTTTCTGTGGTTGGGTGGGCGGGGTGGTCGGGGGTGGGTTTGTGGCGTTGGATTGGGGTGGGGGGGGGGGGGGGGGGGGTGAATGGGGGGATGCTGGAGAAGCAGCGAAAGTGTTGGGACTGGGTTTGGTGGGCTGGGAATGGCATGGTGGTGAGGTGGGGGGTTGGGGGGGGGGTGTGTTGGGTTGATCATACGTTGTGGGTTTTGTGGTGGTAGGGGGTCGCTGTGGTATTGTATGTAGGGTGGGGCGTTTTGGGGTAGGGGGTTGTGGTTGGTGGTGGGGGTGGGTGATGGGTGGTTGGTGGTGTTGGTGGTGGTTTTGTTGTTGGGTGTTTGTTTGTTTTATTTTGAGTTAGGGTTGGTTTTTTTTTTATGGGTGGGGTGGTTATATGTAGTAATGGTTTTTTGTTTTGGGTTGGTTTTTTAGGTTTGATGGTATAATTGGTATTGGTATTGTTGGGTGGTTGTGATGGTATGGTGGTTTGGTATTGTGGTTTGTACGTTGTGCTGGTTGGGTTTGTGGTAGGAATCTAGGTATATTGGTATGTGTTGGTGGTTGGTTTGGGTGGTAGTTGGTATTGTTGGGTTGGTTGGTGGTTATATATTGGGTAATTTGGGTTGGTATTAGGGTTTGGTGTGGTTGTGGTTGTCTTTTGATGGTTTTTGGGATATGTGGTTTTGTGGTAGCGGGTTGGGGTTTCTTTTGTCATGTGGTGTGGTATTTGTGGTTTTTGTTGGGTGGGGTTGGTGGGGTTTATTTTGTGGATTGGTTGTGTGGGTTTTCTGGTTGGGTTTTGGTATTTGTTGGTTGAGGTTGTGTGTATGTGGGGTATCTCCGGGTTTCGTGTCTTTTTTTGTTGTGTGGTAGGGTGGGGTTGGGTGGTGTGGTGGGGGAAGGGGGGGGGGGGGGGGAGTGGGTTTGGTGGGGGGAAAGGGTTTGGGTTGTTGGTTGGGGTTTGGTAATATATGGGTAAGGGGTGGGGGTTTTTGTGCCCTGTGTGGTATTGGTTGGCTGGTTGGGTCATATAGGTGGGGGGGGATGGGTGGTGGCTGGGTGTGTAGGTTGTGTGGTGGTGTTTGGTTATTGTGTGTTTTTGTGTGGGTTGGGGGGGGGGTGGTGGGGGATGTGGATGTTTGGCTTTGTATCTAGGGTAGTTGGTTTGGGTGTTAAGATGGTTGAATCCTATGGGTGGTGATTTGGTGATGGTTACTAACTTATCCTTTAAAGTTAATCATATGCAAAAAAATTTTTGCAACACGCATTTGCAAATTTGTTGTGGCTGCATCTTTTTTTTTTGGCAAATTATGCGGTTTTGAAAAACACATTACTTTTTTTTTTTATTTAATGTTTTGTGCAAAGTTTTTTCTACTCTAAATAAAGGATATTGTCTTTTTGTGCAAGGCAACATTTGACTATGTTGCTAAGTCCTAAGTTAAATTGTATTTTTGCACATTTGTTTTTGCCTGTGTAAAATGAAGATTAGGTTGGTCTTGTTGTGACATGGCCAAAGTTTTTTCAATTTGTT
>BQNB010025442.1:55000-59633 GCA_026074375.1 Tanacetum coccineum
AACAAACCTGCGGTGTGACCTAGGAGGCAAAATAATAAAAGTTGTGGGCCAAAATATCCCTAAACTTCTTCTACCACAAAAGGGACTGGAAAGTTGCAAAAAACACTCTTATTTCAATCACATTGATTGGGATCGGGGGTCCTATTTTTTGCCGCCCACACAATGCCAAAACTTTTTTAATCCCGTTCTTTTTGTTGTTTTTTGCACAGTTTAACACCAATTCTTTCCCGACAAGAAACTTGGCACTAATTTATCATCCCTCTCATTTGACTTTTATGCTAGTCTACTGTTCCAACAGACCACACCAAAAAATAACTCTCTATCAAACCCACTAACAAAGGGACAAAGACACCTTGGCAATCCTCTACACTCTAATTCGCCTGGAAAGAAAGAAGACAAAAGGATCAAGGGTTATGTGATCATTGAGATTGGGGCCCAGAAAAAATCTAACGGCCACCGAGATTGAACTTTTGCTTCTCCTCACATAGAAAACACAAAAAGCACAAGAAGACCACAAGACTTGGAAGCTCTTAGTATATATAGGCCTAGTTAGCTTATTTTTGTCTTGTCGAATTTTGTTTTAAGCAAGTCTTGTAAAAAAATTAGTCCATTTTAATACTGTCTTTTTCATACTTGTCATTTAATTTTATTGTCATTTAAATACTTGCATTGTAATTATTATTAAGTTAATGAAATCTTCAACTTTTCTTTAAATACTTGTCATTTACATTACTTGTCACTTAATCACTGTTTTTAAGCTCTTATTTAAGCTTTGGAATCATTCAAAGCTTGTTTACTTTTCAGTCTAAAAATAAAAAAAAATCACAAAAAAAAATCCACCCTTTAAGTACCTCAGCTTATTTTGGAAGAAAAGTCAAACTTGGAAGGGCTTTTAAGACCTTACTAGCTTGTCTTTGACAAGCTAGAGCTTGTAGATCAGTTTGTTTACCCTGTTTTGAGCAAGGGTTTTTGTAAGTTTCCATTTTAAATTTTTGCTTATTTTACTGATCATTAGCTTATTTTTTTTCTTATTATTGCTTTTTATTGCTTATTACTGTCTTTTATGCTTATGTGTCTTTCTTTGTTGCTTTGATGTCATTTCTTTAAGTTTTGCTCTTAACTGTCTATTTTTACCTTAAACTGCCATTTGTTGTTTGCTTATTTTAATTTCTTATTTTTGTTTGGAATCCATTTATTTTTGCTTATCATAGCTTGTTTACCATCTGTGCTTAAAATTCTTTGCTTAAATCTTTGTTAAACTGTTTTAAAATTTGATTTAGAAAATCAAAGGGGTGTTTGGCATAAGGTGCCAAAGTGGGGGGTTAATTAAAAAAAATTGGATAAAATCCTTTGGGTCCACCTTTTGGTCATTTTGGAAAGCCTATTGTAAGTGTTTTTAACTGTTTTTAAAAGCTCTTTAAGTCTTTAAACCTGTTTCAAGTTTTTAGTTTTTTTGTCTAAAAAGTCTTTGAAACTGTTGGTTTAAAAACAGTTTCTAAGTGCTTAATTGTTTTAGCTTTCAAATCAAGTTTGTAAGTGTTGTTTTGTGTCCTTTTAGAGTGTCTAATGCAGTAGGTTTATTGTCTTTTCTTTTACCTTTGTTTTATTCAAAATCTGTCAAGTTTTTGGTCAAGTGTCTTTAGTTTAAAAACAGTTTTTTCACTTTCAATTTTTAGTTACTTAAACTTGTTTTTAGCTTTTGAAAACTTATGCACAAGCTCATTGGAGCTCAGTTTCCATCTGTTTTAACTTGGTTTTTACTTTAAAGCTTATTTTCCTAGCTTATTTGTAGGCTGCAAAAAAAATCTTTTTTTGTCTTTTCAAAAACACTCAGCATATGCTGAGTGCAATCAACCCCTTTTCTTTAGCTTTTTAGTAGCTCATTTGAGTTTCAAACCCTATTTTAATTGTTGATTTGAGAAGCCCTTAGGTTAATCTTTTTAGGTGTGCAACTCATTAAGCCACAAGGTTCCTTATTGGTGCTTAAAATTAAGCCCAAGAAGTCCCCTTGTGGATGTTTGCCTGCAGTTTGTGCCTTATTGCTTATTTTCCTTTTCTTTGCTTTTCTGCCTTGTTTTCTTTGCTTATTTTCATTTAGACTAGCTTATTAGGTGTAGGAGTCTATATGCCTTAGCTTATTTTTCATTTCCCCTAGCTTATTTGAGTTTTAAGTAGCCAACAGTTAGCTTATTATAGATTTAGTGTAAAAAAGGGTAAACTGTCAACTTATTTGGCCCTTTTCCAGCTTATTTTTAAGGTTTCATAAAAAGTCATCTGTTTTAAATTTGCTTATTTTTGTTTGTTTTACAAGTATTAAAAAAAACTAAAAAAACATCTTTCCAAAAAGGGAGACCCAAGGTTCGAACCCTGGACCTCCCTTATAGCACATACACGTCTCACCTTGCACACACACTCACCATCGGTACCAGTAGGACCATCTGGTCATAATTGGTACCATTTAATTTTTAAATACATTTTTTTTTCTTTTAGCTTATTACCCTTTCCAGCTTATTTCTGGTTTATTCAATAAGCCATTTTTCAAACTTTTATTTTTCTTAAATCCAGCATGTCTTAAACTACTTTTCTGTATTTTTTTCATATTTTTCTCATACCGTTTACTATTTTTAATCTATTTTTCTTTTTAAAATAGTTTTTAAATCATAATAAATTATTAAAAAGTCAAAAAAATATAATTCTTTTTTTAAAATTTTCTTTTATCAATTTGCACCTAGGAAAATTAAATTTGCTTTCGTAGGGTTAATTTTGTAGAATTTGTTTTTTTTTTAAAGAACGGGTTTCGATCCCGTTCTCGTTTTTAGGGTTTTTAAATCATTTTTAGCTTTCGTTTTTAGGTTTTCTTTAATCGTTTTTGCATTTTAATCGTAGAATTAGTACTCCAACCTAAAAATCTTAATCCATTCAAAAACGCGATCACAAACGTTCTCGATTTTCAATTCACACCTCGTTAGGAGAACGACCCGGGTAGATTTTTGATTTTCCTTTGGTCAAAAGGAATTTCTTTGAGTCTTTCGGAATACGTATACTATAATTAAATTATAATTATTGATTTTCCTTATTTATATATACTAAAGGTTAAATCTTTGGTTATCAGAGCGCGAATGTTATAAATAGATCTATTTGGGATTGACATCTCCATAGGGTTTAGCTTTCTCACTAGTGTCCACGGGTGAACCAACGGACGTATACCATGTCGGATTTGGGATGTTGCGGGTTAGAACATCATCAAGGGCAATGTTGGCAATTTATATTGCAATTCATACATGTCGAGCTTCAGTGTCATGAGCTTAGGGAAACGTAATTACACTTTGTGATGTTTGCATCTATTGCACTATCATACACTTAGAAATCTTGCGGTCCTACATTATATTTGCATAAACCTGTGAATTCACCAACTTTATGTTGACGTTTAAAGCATGTTTTTTCAGGTCAATGAGGCACGAGGTGCTAAGGATAGTTTGGAGATACTCTTTTGGGGAGTTATGCATAAAAGATTTGGAGTCATTACATCTTGGGATTTTTGTTATGATCTAAAATCTTTGTTATCAAATGTTGAACAATTTAAGCCATTGCGCTTTGTATTAAACAATTTCAATAAATCCAATGTATCGTATTTTAAACGACTCTTTTAGAGGCCATTCTCATATCTTGTGTTATTGATCTATGAAGTAACGCTCCCGGACTCATTATTCCGCTGCGACCCTATTTGGGGGTGTTACAGATTGGTATCTAGAGCCAAGGTTATAGAGAACCAGGTCAAACATTTTTACTTGGACTATAACCATTTTCAAACATTGCATCATACAAAGGGGTTTTCATAGGACATTCACTTATACATTACTTGTTGCATTAGTTGAGTATACTATATGCTACATGGTTCACATACGTGTTTATAATATATTAAGTATATTATTATGGGTCTTATATATGTACTAATGTAAACTCTGTTTGAGTGTTACAAATCATGTCATGTCTTCTTCATCCACAGTCACCTACACATCCGTCTGCACTGATTCTGAGCCAGGGAGAGTCTTTTGGGGAGCTGATGAGGAGCTGTCTGATAGAGGTTCTCTACGAGTCATCGTATACGGATACGATGGACTCCCTATGCAGTTGGTAGCCCCGCCATCTTCGGACTATGTGCCAGGACCTGAGCACCCACCATCTCTCGATTACGTGCCCGGTCCTAAGCACCCACCTTCACCTGTCGAGGTACCATACGTGCCTGAGCCTGAGTACCCCAAGTACTTAGTACCATCCGATGCTGAGGCACCCTTGGAGGACCAGCCTCTACCTGCTGATGCCTCACCTACCGCCTTATCACTAGGCTATGTGGCAGACTTCAATTTGGATGAGGATCCGAAGGAGGACCCCGAGGAGGATCATGCTGACTATCCTACTGATGGAGGGGATGGTGATGATGAGCCCTCCGATGATGACGATGATGATGATGATACTGATGATGAGGACGAGGAGCCATTTGAGGACGAGGATGATGACGAAGAGGAGGAGCACCTAGCTCTGTCCGACTCTTCTGCTGTACCCATTGTCGACCCTATTCCCTCAGTTGGGGACACAGAGGCATTTGAGACTGATGAGTCTGTACCTATACCTA